>JARYGA010047122.1:0-26136 GCA_030545235.1 Helianthus tuberosus
ATTAATGGTGCTTAGATGTATAACCCTAGTTCGCACATGATCTAAGGTGTTTCATTCCCTAACTTTAACATACGTTGAACATGTATTTTCCCCGATAGTTGTAAAGTTGTAAAACATTTAAATGAATAGGGGACATGAACTCACTGAATTGCGTCCGTGAATAGAAGTAATTATGATCTCGCGTGTGGTCGTCTTGAACAATGTTGCGACCTACAAATGTTCTTTATTTGTTAGACACTTCGGTCTTTATAAATGACTTGAGTATAAGTCTTGTGTCTTGAATATGTGTTAAGACCTGTATGTCTTTGTTACTCATTGAACTGTGTATTAGATGTATTAACTGATAACTGTTTAGTGTATATATTTCTCCAAATACATATTCTTGTATCTCGTGAGTTGTATCATCGGGTCTTGTCATCTTGGTTTCGTGTCTTGTATAAGTAAATTGTATAATTGTAATGTTTATCAATTATATGTCATTGGGCTTAGCCCAAGAATTCATGTTATTGGGCTTAAATAGTGTTGGGCCTAAATAGTGTTGGGCCTCAATAGTGTTGGGCCTAAATAGTGTTGGGCCTCAATAGTGTTGGGCCTAAATAATGTTGGGCCTCAATAGTGTTGGGCCTAAATAGTGTTGGGCCTCAATAGTACTGGGCTTAATGTTATTGGGCCTTGGCCCATATGTTTGGTTTTGGGCTTAGCCCATGTGTTTTGATAAGCCCATTATGAAGTTAAGCCCATTTATAAAAGATAGCCCTTTTGTATAAAATAGCCCATTTGAAAGTATAAGTCTTTCATTTTTATAAAAACATTTTTATAAAAATCACTAAGTATACTTTTTAGTTAATAAAAACATAATAGTTTTTATAAGTTTCAAAATGTCCGAATTTTTGTTAATGGTAACGTAATTTTTGTGTCCGCGTCGAAAGATCGTCTATACGTCGTAGTAATTCCTCGGAATGGCGATATGTTTATAGATTCGCCCGTCGTCCGTTTTGACCATAAGTTGTGTCCGAAAGCTCGGAATGTCCGTAAGTTGTTTTCAAGTGTGTCTATATGTATTCTTGTAAGTCTTTAGTTGTAAGTATGTCTTGTATTTATTTGTGTCATTGTTATAAGTCTCTAACTTTTATATATAACTAATACAAATAATAAACACATAGCACATACTTGATATGTTCACTAAATATATATTTTACCAAAATATATATTTATGTCAATTTTTATGTTTAGAAAGACCAACTTTCTAATCTTGTAAAGACCTTGTTAGAAAAAAAAAAAGATGATAGTTTTGTTAACATAATGTTCTAAAAAAAAAATGGCCATATAACCTTTGTATTAATCATTTGGCCATGTTTCATAAACATATCATTTTCTTTTCCAAATCACCATCAATTTACCCAATCATCTTAACTAAAAACATATGAGATTTTTATAACATAAACTTATCAAAATGATCTCCAAATCATGTAGGGTTTTGGACATGATCATAACATGTGCTAACTAGTTCAAAAACCAAGTTTACTTCTAGTTTTAACAACTTTTATAAAAATCTCATGTTGTATGTTTCTTTTCATAATTTTGTAGAAGTATTGTTTTTAGTGAAAAACATTAAATACTTTAACAAAATTAAAGGTTATGATCATCCAAGTAATCCTTTATGTTAAAAACCCTTTAACATAAACATGTATAATTGTTAGATCATATTTTTAAAACATCCTCTAACAATTTATTTATATCATAATCATCATAACAAGATCAAATATGCATATATCAAGTCTTAGATCACAATATAAACCAACATAAATATGTCATGATTATTATTTTTGCTTCTTTGTATTTTTCATGTTTATTATGTATGATTATTTAGTTATTTATTAGTTATAATAACAATCATAAACATAATATAAGTATGAGAAAAAAAAATAAATCTTGAAGCTTACTTCTAGCACTAGGCTAGGGATGATCTTAGAAGATGATTAAGAACTAAGAAAATGTAGATCTTGATGGTAGAATACTCTTGAATGGATGAAAACCCTTGCTTTAACTTGTAAGTGATTTAGATCTTCTTATGTTCCATAGAAAATTATATTGATCATAAAAGAGGTGATAAAATAAAATGGATTTATGGTGTTCTTGGTGGATGATGAAGATAATGAAAGAGTTTGTGTGTGAAGTAAAGGTGTAAAAGTGAGTGGTAAAGTGTTAGATTACTTAGTGATTAAGTGTTAGAACAATTCACCAACATAGTCCACTTGCATGTAATTAAAATATCTAGATATTTTAACAAGGGATTAAGGGGTGTGGGACCCCTTATTTACGGCCCACATAGGGGGGGGGGGTAAAGTGTAACATTTTTATAAAAATGTCTTAAACATGTAGATATTTTGGTAATTAGGCTAAGTATGGTGATTAGGGGTAATCTTTCACCATTAGGAGGTAATTAGTGATTCGGAATGTTAATTATTATTAACAAATTCACTAAACTAGTAGAAATTATATTTTGATATCTTAAACGACTTCCGTTTGGTCGTCGGTTCTATAAAAGCACTTTTAATTCCTACCGACGAAGTTTTTCCGTAAGTTGTAAATCCGCAACCAAGAGATGTATAAAGGGATTTGGAATCTCAAAATAACCTTAACTAGTTCACCAAAGCTTTCATTTGGTTGTTTTCGATGTCGGAAATGTCGTTTATTAGCTTGTCGGTGCAGAAATGGACAAGTTGTGGGGGTTGCAACGCAGCATCGAAAGCTTATGTTTCGGACACCCCATTAATATCCTCAAATTGTTTCCATATGTTTGTCGTCATTTTTCATATTTCCGGAGTCCCGAAAATGCTAAATTATTATTTTGGACGAGTTAAAATTGTCTTATTTTTAGTGAAACGAACGATTTAGCGATTAGGGCGTTGTACCAGAAAGTCTTGTATCTTTGTAAGATATGTTTTCGTATTAGTGTTTTCTTATATAAACGGACTCAGTTATGTTAGCCGTGTGTCGTTTTTCCTTGTTTCGTTCTGTTTTCACAGTTTTGCTGGCATGAATAGTGTAACCGTGAATAGTGCGCGCAGCACTTTTTACCAACACTTTTAGGACATTGTTTAATTGGTTTCGCAATACGACGAAAACCAACATATGTTATATCATTGTTTTCTTGTCCTAACATTGTCGTCTAATGTACGATACAGTTACGTAATTAAATTACGCTAATTGCATGAGATTATATACTAAGAATAGTGATTAGACAGTACGGAATTTTCGGTTATTTGCCATTTGTCACATTCTCCCTCTGTTATTGAGAATTTCGTCCCGAAATTCAAGCTGAGTCATCCTTTGCAGGATTATTCTCAAACAGGTGAGGATATTTGACTTTGATTTGATCTTCACGTTCCCAAGTATATTGGGGTCCGTGTCGAGAGTTCCAACGAATTTTTACTAATATGTGACGACTCCTTTGTATTTTCTGGACCTTCCGGTCCATGACCTTAATAGGTGCTTTGTGAATTGGAGTTTGTCATCAATGTGAATCTCATCCTCCAAGATGATAACCGTTTCTTGTGTTGGACTCTTCTCAAGATTCGACGCATGAAATGTGTAGTGTACTCTACTTAGTTCTTCTGGTAACTTCAGCTTGTAGGCAACGGTGCCAATCTTTTCTAAGATTTCAAATGGTCCAATGTAACGTGGGTTAAGCTTTCCACGTTCACTGAACCTCGCTACACCTTTCCAAGGCGAGACTTTCAACAAGACTTTGTCTCCAACCTCGAAAGATAATGGTTTTCGTCTTTTATCTGCGTAGCACTTTTGTCGATCGCGAGCCGCCTTGATACGGTCTCTGATCTGGAAAATTTTATTTGTAGTCTTTTGGAATAACTCCGGACCGATAAGTTGTTTATTGCCCGCTTCCGCCCAACATAGCGGAAAGCGCCTCTTTCGAACGTAGAGAGTTTCGAACGGTGCAGCCTGTATACTAGTGTGGTAGCTGTTGTTGTAGGAAAACTCAACCAATGGTAAGTGAGTATCCCAGTTGCCGCCTAAATCCATAACACATGCACGAAGCATATCTTCGAGTGTTTGGATTGTCCGTTCGCTCTAGCCGTCAGTTTGTGGATGAAAGGTCGTGCTTAGATTTAAATGAGATCCAAAGGCTTGTTGGAATGACTTCCAAATTCTTGACACAAAGCGATCGTCTCGGTCTGAGATGATTGAAATAGGCACTCTATGATGAGCCACTATTTCCTTGAGATAGGGTTCCGCTAGTTTCTCTGTACTATCCTCCTCCCGAATCGGTAAGAAGTGTGCGGACTTGGTTAGTCTATCGATGATTACCCAATCATGTCATGACCGCATGAGGTCCTGGGTAACTTCGTAATGAAGTCCATCGATATTTGTTCCCATTCCAAAATGGAATCTCGGGTTGTTGTAACAAGTCCGAGGGTTTCTGATATTCAGCTTTGACTTTTGCACAAGTCAAGCATTCTCCTAGATATGTCGCAATATCACTTTTGAGGTTAGGCCACCAATAGTATTCTTTTAATACTTAGGCCTATGTGCTTCCTCAAATTATCATCTCGAAGGCCGCCAAAGAATGGAACCCCATTTCGACCCATAAGCTATAAAGTTCCATCTTCTTTCGGCACTAATTGTTTCTTCATGCCTCGAAGTGTTTCTGCTTGAATATGCTCTTCCTTGAGCGCTTGTGAATCATCTTCTCTAATGCTTGAACTCTCAGTGTTCTAACTCGCTCCTTGCGGCTCAAGGCGTCAGCTACAACGTTTGCCTTGCCCGGATGGTACTTTATTTCACAATCGTAGTCGTTCAACAATTCAACCCAATATCGTTAACGCATATTTAATTCTCTTTGGTTGAATATGTGTTGAAGATTTTCATGATCCGTGAAAAATAATGCATTGAGTACCATATAAATAATGTCGTCATATTTTGAAAGCGAATACCACCGTACCTAACTCGAGGTCGTGAGTGGTATAGTTATTTTCATGAACTTTCAGTTGACGTGATGCGTACGCGATAACTTTATCCCGTTGCATAAGTACGCAACCCAATCCATGATGCGAAGCATCACAGTAAACTACGAAGTCATCGGTACCATTGGGTAGTGATAAGATTTTGAAATGCTATGCACCAATATTAAGGACAAGTTGTAATGCTACTTCTTGTTTTTCGATTGGGGCAAATTTCTTGTCTTTATGGGTGAGGGAGGTTAGCAATTGAGTAAAAAAAATATATCTCAATAGATCTCCGATGATATCCCGTTAATCCCAAAAAAAAATTGTCGGACTCCAGTTGGAGTCTTGGGCACTTCCCAATTCTCATTTGCTTCAATCTTAGCCGGGTCTGCTTGAATGCCTTTCTCATTCACTACATGCCTGAGAAATTGTATCTCGCTAATCCAAAATTCGCACTTGGAAAATTTCGCGTATAGTTTCCCCTTCTTTAGTAGCTCCAAAATGGTTCTCAAATGTTGTTCGTGTTCATTAGTCAATCGTGAGTATATTAATATGTCGTCAATAAATACTACGACGAATTTGTCGAGATACGGCTTGCACACGCGATTCATTAATTCCATGAAGACCGCTAGTGTATTCGTTAAACCAAAAGCATAACGAGAAACTCGTAATAACCATAACGAGTTTTAAAAGCCGTTTTCGGTGTGCTTTCCTCTTGAATTCGTAACTGATGATACTCCGATCATAAGTCTATCTTAGAGTAGAAGCTTGAACCTTGTAATTGATCGAATAAATCACCAATCCTCGATAGTGGATACCGATTCTTGATGGTGAGTTTATTCAATTCTCTGTAGTCGATGCACATTCTGAGTGTTTCATCATTCTTCTTTACAAACAAAGCTGGAGCTCCCCAAGGTGAGAAGCTTGATCTAATAAATCCTTTATCCAACAACTCTTGAAGTTGTGTGAATAACTCTTGCATTTCAAAAGGTGCTAATCAATATGGAGATTTGGTTATGGGTGAGGTTTACGATACCAAGTCGATATGAATCTCGACTTGTCGATATGGTTATAATCCCGGCAAGTCTACAGGAAAGACTTCAGGAAACCCTTTTTACCACTGGAATATCTGCGAGCTTCGGCCCAACGGCCTTCTTGTCGACAACATGTGGCAGAATGGCAAAACAACCTTTCCGTAAGCACTTATGTGCCTTCATGCAATTGATGATCCACAATGGTGTATCGTGCTTCTCTCCATGAATAACAAGTGTCTCTTTGTTCAGTAGTGGTAGGTGAATGACATTTTCATGACAAAAGACTTTGGCTTGGTTATCGGATAACCAATCCATGCCAACCACTACATCGAAACTACCCAACTCAACGGGTAAGAGATCAATACTGAATCTTCGCTCGCCAAGTTCCAAGGAACATCCTCTAACAACTTTCCCTGACTCGACTAGTTTACCGTATACCGATTCTATAGAATGAGGGGACGTCTAGCTTACTTGGCTTTAGGCCAAGTACATTTGGAATTCTGTGTGGCGAGTACTTCACTGTATAGTTTTAGGAACCGTATGTTTAAATGTAGGATAACCCAATCCATATGTTTAGATGTAGGATAGCCCAATCCCTATGTTTTAGATGTAGGATAGCCCACTCCCTATGTTTAGTTGTAGGATAATCCAGTCCCTAATTGTAGCTTGGACAATCCCGCCACTAGCCATGAAACTCATGTATGTGAAATGTTGAGATGAAGCTAAAATTGGCACCAGTATCAAATAACATGGATGTGAAATGTTGGTTGATTGGAAACGTGTCGAGTAACTACTGTTTGAGTGATTGAGGTAGGGTGGGATGATGCGGTCATGCTTCGGATCTCCGAGGCTAAACCCAAAATGTAACACTCAGGGTGTTTGAATTCGGGTGTTACCCAGTATGGAACAACGCTTGAGAGACCGTGAAAGCATCAAGTGTAACCAACAATATTGGCTCCAGTTATGATCGAGTTCTTTTATAAAATCATATGAAAATAGATATGAAAATCAGATGATATAAAAGAATGATGTATGGTTAAATAAATAACCAAATGAAATGTAGTGCATAAAATATATCATGCCTTAAATAGAAAATCATGTCTTTGGTAAAAGATGTCATGTATTGTCTTTGTCAAAATGGTTCAGATATGCCACGATATGCAATATAATATAAGCACTTATGTATAGGAAGTACCAGCGGCGTATCCACCATGCTTTTATCATATTACACACGTCTCATCACTTATCAATAACTACCAAAAATGTGTTGTGTAAACCAACGTCAAATGTCATGTATAGCAATGCTTACGTAACAATGTCATGTATAAACCATGTCTTGTGTAAAAGCATTTGTTTCTTTTGGCGCCATGATCTTATTAATATATACTACTAAAAGAATTTAGACGTATATTTGGATAAATACAGTCTGTCATGCGCCCAAGAATGAAAAATGCAATCGGTCATGGAAACCTCAAGACCTCATTGTTGATACATGTTTGAATGAATGATATTGTGGATAACCAAAACCAAAAGGTGTAATGCCTCTTGCGTGTATTGGTCATATGTCTAAATGGAAAAAGAAAAAAAAAATAATTCGTTGAGGAGGGGAAACCAACCAGTGGTCTTCGTCAATATAATATGTATTCCCTACTCTATGGACCTCGGTCGTCCCAAGTAAAGAAATTTCTTTGTCGTACTTTCCCATGTGACGAGTATGGTGATAGTGCTTGAGCTTCACAAGCTCTAACAAGATCATTAGAATCTCCAAAGATGTTGAATAGAATGCAATGAGGGAGTTGCAGCATGGCTCATGCCATACCATCCCTTGGGAAAACACAAATGTCAAGCGACGGAATTTATTGTATCTATATCCAATAAATATGATAAGGTGGAATATGATAAGGTAAGGTAAAGTAAAGTAGGGTAAAGTGTCAAAGACACCATGGAAATAGCCCATGTACAAAAAAAAAAAAAAAAAAAATTAGAATGTTGAGGAAATTACTTCATGAGTGGCTAACAAATTTTGTTTGTTTAGATGACTAGTCTCAACTGAATCGTGATGTAGATCAAATGTTAGGTGTGAACAAATATGTGTCGTCTTCCCGTATTGTATTGTATTGTATTGTATTGTATTGTATTGTATTGTATTGTATTGTATTGTATTGTATTGTATTGTATGGTGTTATACTAACCACCCCTAGTTCGTGTTCTACTAGATAGGAAGAATTGAATCTCAAGTAATAACTTAAGAATTTTGAATGAATAGTGATCATTAGCTTGACCCGCAGAGTCCACCAGAATTTCCATGCACTACAAGTTGTTATTACGTGGGCCCCCGTAATAATAAATTGTCTTGCATGGTCACCCTAGCATTCTCTCGTTCAGAGCAAGCGATCAGTCAGAGAGAGGACACTATTGTTTATATACCTTCAACATAGAAGGAAACTTCGTGATAGTTCATGTGTCACGTCCGTTGTTGTTACTCGCAGGACGGTACGACGTTAGATGAAATAGAAATGGAAAGAATCTGTAACAATAACAATTGAAGGGGCACCTTCAAGATGAGTACTTCATCTTCCTTGTAAGGACAAGAGTATATCCACCTTGATTAGTATGAGTCACATGGATCTCGTCCCACTAAAGGAGTTGTTGTCCAAGGTTACCACCTTCGCCTCGTCGTCATTATCATGGTCAGGCATCTCAGCATTCGCGAGAAAGCAACCATATTTTACGGAATTAAGTTTAAGATTTCACTTAGGAATCATGTTCGCCATAAGCTCCGCAATAGACATGAGGTCGATATTTTCACCGTGTGAGTAAAGAATAATAATAGAGTTTGAAGTCGAAGGTATTTTGTTCTTGGCAAAATATTTCATGCAACATATATATGAACCACCTATATATATAATCATGTAAAATCCTATCAATCAAGGATTTCTATCTTGTATAAGCTGAATTTGTGAACTGTTTATAATGCATAAACTGATAATGTAATGTATTGTAGGCACATAGTCTATTAATGTATTGTGTCTGTTTCTCATAGACTTCACCCATGGAAATGTCCTCGCTTGATTTATGTGAAATGAATTTTTGCTGTAGTGGACCTTGAAAAATGTTTATGCAATGAAAACCTTTTGACTTGTCCAATTTTATTTATAATCTGTTCAACATGAACAAGAGGTTTTCGTGAGAGATCCCTAGTGATTGTAGACTTAGACTCGAGAAAGAATCCTGGTTCACTACAATCGATGCTCTGATACCAATCTGTCACACCCGCTCATAGCGGAAGCGCGAGGTGTGATCTGATCGGTTCTCATTGCATAACAATATAAGTGAACATACTAAATGAATAAAAACAAGCTCCAATGCCATTGTCATAATTGTTTCAAAAGAATGCAACATAAGTTGAATGTATTGGTTACAAACCATCAAATGAAAATAAGTTGTCATCGTTTTATACATCAAAATGTAAGTCTTAAAATGTCAAGACTTTGACCACTATATCACCGCAAAGAGGCGGTATATAACAGGCAAACCCTTCAATAGTTGGCATGGAGTATTGATACTTGTTTTCCTTGAACTGAAATCGTTGCATTGGTCCACTAATTCCCTGAAATACATGTAAGTTTGAAAACATCAACAAAAGTTGAGCGAGTTCATGCAGTTTAGTTGTATGAGATGTATCTGTAAAACGTGAGTTGTATAAACTATATCTGTATCAAAACAGTATGTAAGATGTATTTGTCTCAATTGTAATTGTATCCAAACTGGATATAAGATGTATCTGTATCAAAACAGTATGTAAGATGTATTTGTCTCAATTGTAATTGTATCCAAACTGGATATAAGATGTATCTGTAAGTAATGATGTAGTATGTAAAGCGTCAATGAAATCGTTGATCATTAATGTTTCGCGAGGACATTAATATGTGTGACGAATTAGGAAGCAATCCAAACCTAGACGATTTTATGTCGACTCCTATCGACTGGGACACAAACGCACTCTTCTGTATGGGTCCACGACCAAGAGTGGGGCTCGCCAATACCCATTAGATCTAACCACTTGTACCTAGGTCCAAACTGGATTAATGGTGCTTAGATGTATAACCCTAGTTCGCACATGATCTAAGGTGTTTCATTCCCTAACTTTAACATACGTTGAACATGTATTTTCCCCGATAGTTGTAAAGTTGTAAAACATTTAAATGAATAGGGGACATGAACTCACTGAATTGCGTCCGTGAATAGAAGTAATTATGATCTCGCGTGTGGTCGTCTTGAACAATGTTGCGACCTACAAATGTTCTTTATTTGTTAGACACTTCGGTCTTTATAAATGACTTGAGTATAAGTCTTGTGTCTTGAATATGTGTTAAGACCTTTATGTCTTTGTTACTCATTGAACTGTGTATTAGATGTATTAACTGATAACTGTTTAGTGTATATATTTCTCCAAATACATATTCTTGTATCTCGTGAGTTGTATCATCGGGTCTTGTCATCTTGGTTTCGTGTCTTGTATAAGTAAATTGTATAATTGTAATGTTTATCAATTATATGTCATTGGGCTTAGCCCAAGAATTCATGTTATTGGGCTTAAATAGTATTGGGCCTAAATAGTGTTGGGCCTCAATAGTGTTGGGCCTAAATAGTGTTGGGCCTCAATAGTGTTGGGCCTAAATAATGTTGGGCCTCAATAGTGTTGGGCCTAAATAGTGTTGGGCCTCAATAGTACTGGGCTTAATGTTATTGGGCCTTGGCCCATATGTTTGGTTTTGGGCTTAGCCCATGTGTTTTGATAAGCCCATTATGAAGTTAAGCCCATTTATAAAAGATAGCCCTTTTGTATAAAATAGCCCATTTGAAAGTATAAGTCTTTCATTTTTATAAAAACATTTTTATAAAAATCACTAAGTATACTTTTTAGTTAATAAAAACATAATAGTTTTTATAAGATTCAAAATGTCCGAATTTTTGTTAATGGTAACGTAATTTTTGTGTCCGCGTCGAAAGATCGTCTATACGTCGTAGTAATTCCTCGGAATGGCGATATGTTTATAGATTCGCCCGTCGTCCGTTTTGACCATAAGTTGTGTCCGAAAGCTCGGAATGTCCGTAAGTTGTTTTCAAGTGTGTCTATATGTATTCTTGTAAGTCTTTAGTTGTAAGTATGTCTTGTATTTATTTGTGTCATTGTTATAAGTCTCTAACTTTTATATATAACTAATACAAATAATAAACACATAGCACATACTTGATATGTTCACTAAATATATATTTTACCAAAATATATATTTATGTCAATTTTTATGTTTAGAAAGACCAACTTTCTAATCTTGTAAAGACTTTGTTAGAAAAAAAAAAAAAAGATGATAGTTTTGTTAACATAATGTTCTAAAAAAAAAAAACCAAGTTTACTTCTAGTTTTAACAACTTTTATAAAAATCTCATGTTGTATGTTTCTTTTCATAATTTTGTAGAAGTATTGTTTTTAGTGAAAAACATTAAATACTTTAACAAAATTAAAGGTTATGATCATCCAAGTAATCCTTTATGTTAAAAACCCTTTAACATAAACATGTATAATTGTTAGATCATATTTTTAAAACATCCTCTAACAATTTATTTATATCATAATCATCATAACAAGATCAAATATGCATATATCAAGTCTTAGATCACAATATAAACCAACATAAATATGTCATGATTATTATTTTTGCTTCTTTGTATTTTTCATGTTTATTATGTATGATTATTTAGTTATTTATTAGTTATAATAACAATCATAAACATAATATAAGTATGAGAAAAAAAAATAAATCTTGAAGCTTACTTCTAGCACTAGGCAAGGGATGATCTTAGAAGATGATTAAGAACTAAGAAAATGTAGATCTTGATGGTAGAATACTCTTGAATGGATGAAAACCCTTGCTTTAACTTGTAAGTGATTTAGATCTTCTTATGTTCCATAGAAAATTATATTGATCATAAAAGAGGTGATAAAATAAAATGGATTTATGGTGTTCTTGGTGGATGATGAAGATAATGAAAGAGTTTGTGTGTGAAGTAAAGGTGTAAAAGTGAGTGGTAAAGTGTTAGATTACTTAGTGATTAAGTGTTAGAACAATTCACCAACATAGTCCACTTGCATGTAATTAAAATATCTAGATATTTTAACAAGGGATTAAGGGGTGTGGGACCCCTTATTTACTGCCCACATAGGGGGGGGGGGGGTAAAGTGTAACATTTTTATAAAAATGTCTTAAACATGTAGATATTTTGGTAATTAGGCTAAGTATGGTGATTAGGGGTAATCTTTCACCATTAGGAGGTAATTAGTGATTCGGAATGTTAATTATTATTAACAAATTCACTAAACAAGTAGAAATTATATTTTGATATCTTAAACGACTTCCGTTTGGTCGTCGGTTCTATAAAAGCACTTTTAATTCCTACCGACGAAGTTTTTCCGTAAGTTGTAAATCCGCAACCAAGAGATGTATAAAGGGATTTGGAATCTCAAAATAACCTTAACTAGTTCACCAAAGCTTTCATTTGGTTGTTTTCGATGTCGGAAATGTCGTTTATTAGCTTGTCGGTGCAGAAATGGACAAGTTGTGGGGGTTGCAACGCAGCATCGAAAGCTTATGTTTCGGACACCCCATTAATATCCTCAAATTGTTTCCATATGTTTGTCGTCATTTTTCATATTTCCGGAGTCCCGAAAATGCTAAATTATTATTTTGGACGAGTTAAAATTGTCTTATTTTTAGTGAAACGAACGATTTAGCGATTAGGGCGTTGTACCAGAAAGTCTTGTATCTTTGTAAGATATGTTTTCGTATTAGTGTTTTCTTATATAAACGGACTCAGTTATGTTAGCCGTGTGTCGTTTTTCCTTGTTTCGTTCTGTTTTCACAGTTTTGCTGGCATGAATAGTGTAACCGTGAATAGTGCGCGCAGCACTTTTTACCAACACTTTTAGGACATTGTTTAATTGGTTTCGCAATACGACGAAAACCAACATATGTTATATCATTGTTTTCTTGTCCTAACATTGTCGTCTAATGTACGACACAGTTACGTAATTAAATTACGCTAATTGCATGAGATTATATACTAAGAATAGTGATTAGACAGTACGGAATTTCCGGTTATTTGCCATTTGTCACAATTGTCACACCCCGACCACGTAAAACAACAAAACTTGGCGGAAACGTCGGGGAGTGTTGTAACAGAATCATTGTTTCATAACACATGGAAATTTAAATATTGTTTTATTGATTAAAAGAGTTACAATGTCTTGACAATCAAAGAAATATAACATAAATAACTAGTCTTGCATCTTTTATTGTCACTAAGGCCCAAGTCCGCCTAAGTGTATCTTGATAAATCCTAGGCATCATATCCTGAAACACATGTGAAAATAGGTACGTCAGCATAAAAATTCCTGTGAGATACATAGGTTTTGTGAAAATAGAATTCATGACTTTTGTTTAACAAAATGTTTAGTCATGAACCTTGTAATTTGCTTTGTCTTGTAAATTATTTAAAAAGTGATAAATAAAACAAATGATATATCATGTATGGTAGGTGAAATATGTCAACTAAACCATATGTAAAATGCACAAAAACAAGGTATTGAAGTAAAACATGGTTTAAATCAAAGTTATGTTTTGTGGAACAAATGCATGCTATACTGATATAAACATCTATGCGTTGTTGTGAAATGCATACATTCAAGCCTTGTGACTGTGGTGATAGACCCCTAAACGAATTTAAAGGTCTATCTGTGTTATGTTTATCGAATTCGGTCATTCCTTCCACCCAAACAAACCTAGGGTTCAGGAATGAGAGTTGTCAAATCCTATGGTACCACTACCTACTAACGAACGGCGTAGCAAATGTTAATGAATGTATATTGTCCCATTTGAACAAATCAAATGTCATACCAAAATGTAAGCATGTGATGAATAACAAATGTACTAAATATGCACACAATGGACATACATAGCATAAAATGTAATGTAAAACAATGTACTAAGTATGCACACAATGGACATACATAGCATAAAATGTAATGTAAAACGATGTACTAAGTATGCAACAAAGGACATACATAGCAAAAACACAATGAAATCATGTACTATAAGTGTACTATTGAACATAACAAGCATATGATATGAAAACATGAAAAGCACGAAAGTAACAAGTAGGCACATGTGTTTCACCCCAAAACAGTTTGGAAAACAGTAAAAGAGGGGTCTATGTACTCACTTGAGATTGCTCAATAGTCCTAGGATAACCACCAAGCAATGCTAGAAGATCACGGAATCAAACGGTACCTAATATAGGTAACTACATTAATATACCGGACCTAAATCAGAGGATCGGATAGAATGAGGGTTCGTAAACCAAACAAGTATGGAGACTCGTGTAATATGGTTTAACAAAGCCTACATACTAAACTGAAACCTAACCTAAGTGCTTACGACCCATTACGACCCGTTTAGGTAGCTTATGCTACTTTAACGCGTCGTTCGCGTAAAACGCATTTGGAACGCCTGACTAGTCCTATGATAAGTAAAATATGCCTTAACATGTCTAATATTGTTACCAAATCAGTTTAGATACCAAACGTTATGTTACATATGCTTTAAATGAATTTTGGCGTAAAACGGGCACTTTGGTAATTTACCTAAGGCATATAAACTACCTATCATACAACTAACTAAACGTGGTGACCATAAGGTATAACCTCGGAAGGTTATTCCCTATACAACTATGGTCATCTAATGTGTTTGGTCAGATCCTAATGATCGACCAAACGGGTCGGGTTCGAAAGTGTAAGCGATTGTTTACATCGCTTACCCTTACGACCCTAGACAAGCACAAAACTAAAAGTGACTAGCTAAGCATGTTAAAACATGCTTAACTAAGTTTAGAAAACAGGTTTGGTATCAAAACAAATGGTTTTGATACCTATAAGTAGTTTGGTTACAAAATACGCAATAACACGCAATTTGGCCGAAACTACGACTCGTCACTGAGTCTAGATAACGTGGTAATCAGTAGGTATAGTCACTAGGGACTATAACCATCGTGATCACGCTCACGTTATGAAGTTCAAACGAACTTCGCATTGACCATAAACTGGTCAATGCAGAAAGTCAAACAAAGTTTAACTTTAACGCTAAAACGAATGAAAAGAACGAAAGAACACTTACAAAGGGTCCCCGCAAGATTGATAATCCAAGTATTCTCAGGTATGAGGTGATGAAACACCCCAACTTAGAGAATTCTCATATTTCAAGTGGGTTTTGCAAATGAATGGAATGGGTATTTATAGGATATGCAAGACTGTTAGGATCATTTCTCGAATACCATGCTTTGATCTTGTCCCTACACTTGTTGCAACCCTATGGTAACTCAAATTGGCCCCTCATTATCAGGAAGAGGCAAGTGCAAAAGGGATTAGGAGAGTGTAACAGCTGTTAACAGTTGTTTAAACAAGTTTCTGCTGTCTGACCCCTGCTTACGGACCATAAGACTTAGAACCTTACGGTCCGTAAGGACCTTGCAGGTCTGATACTTTCAAAAATGGCAGAACAGGCCCCTGAAGCTCCAAACTTGCTATTTGATGCATTTTTGACACGTTTAAGCCCCGTTAACCCCATTTCAAAGCTCTAAAATGAAGTTAAAGTATAGGGAACTTAAAATGTGCTCAAAAATATCTCGGATGTCGGTTCGTTTGGTCGTACGGTTGCGTTGTTCGGTTAATTACTACGGAAGTCGTAACGGACGCAAAAACGATCCAAATTGCGCGACGAATGGATTTTTCTCATGCCAAACACTAAAATAAAATATTTTAGTGCTTACATAAATTTTTGTATGTCCGGATGTATTCAGAACGTAAGTTATGCGCGAAATTGCAAACTTGTGCACTTTTTGACGCTTTTAGTCCCTAAATGACCCAAAAGTTTATCTTAGCACATCGAACCCCTCAAAGCCTATTTCTAAGCTATGTAAAGATATTTATGGTATGTTTAACACATGGTCCTATTTCGGAATGTCTGTTACAGTTCAAATCGGCATACTTTCGCAGTTTGTCGAATTTAGTCCCTATAAGCGATTAAACTTGATTTTTGTCATACCAAAGCCTTCAAAACTTATTTATAAGTTATGTAAAGGTTATTTAAGGTATGTGAAGCCTATTTCACTATTTCGGAGTGTTCGTTGCATTAAACTGGTTATATTTACACATCGGTGCGCGTATAACCTTCGAGAAGGCGATTTAGAGCCCGAAATCGAACAAGAATTGATATGTGCAAATGATACACATATTTGTACAAATCCCAAGTATGAAACACAATATTTCATTGGTTTGGTATTTGTTTGATGGTCGCAGTGACCCAGGTGTCACAGTCTCCCCTACTTTAGGAAATTTCGTCCCGAAATTTATTTAGAGGAAACTTGTGAGAGCTTGAAACATGAAGTTGAAAAGATCAAACAACCCTGGTTAGAGTCCTGAACTTCTAGTAACTTTACAATAACATCATGCTTGCAATGTGAGAGGGACACTTATATACAAGTATATAAAGCGTCATTGGTGCGTCCACCATACCTCCTGTACATGTTCACATTTCGTTATTGTTGCCACTATCGGTTCTTACACATAATAAATCTTACTGTGGTTTCCGTGCACTGAACTTCGTAATTATGTATGCATCCATAATTACGTCATTCCTTGCTTAGTCACGTAGTGCATCTTATAATGTGTAGGGGAAGAAAACAATGAACGAGCCGATGATGATTGTGACTGGACCACCATAGGGTCCTTTTTAATTAAATCAATAAATGATTTAAATAGACGAGCAAGGAGTCTATTCCGCTATATCACCACATGTCATTCTTAACCAGATTTTAAATCAATCTTTTTTACTAGACCACTAGGAGGGTCTCTTATGAATCATGGAGTGGTACTATATAATCCAAGGGTCTTGACTATCACGTAGAAGCCCAATAAGGATTTAGGGTAGTACCTTTTTGAATATCCTACTACGAATCCCTCATATGAAGATACGAAAGGTTCTACGAGGATTTGGATAACGAATATCCAGAGTATACAAAAACACAAAAAATGCATAAACACATAATCACATAATTGTTTAACTTGATTTTAGATTTGTTAACATTTTGTTAATTTGTTCTACTAACTGTGCACATGTATTTAAAACACACTAGGAATCCATTCCGTGGATTTCATTTGGTACTTTAAACATTATCAAGAATCTAACTATGAAGATAGAAAGATCTTAAAGAGAAAATTCGATTTCGATTATAAGGAATCGAAATGTTCGAATTAGGGTATACCAGGAATCCAATTAAGGACTCGGATTTGAATGGAAATCATTCACAAAGGTCTAATTGTGGAGATAAAAAGATCCCATATGGATTTTAGAAGTTGGAGATGTTTTGAAACATTGCACTGGATGTGCTTATGTCAAATCATGAAGTAAAAAAAATGCTTATGAAGTTCAGATGCTAGATATGCCAAGGCGACATATGAAGCGGAATTTGAAGGTTAAATCAATGTATGAGGAAAATATTTTTGAAAACTATGCATGGGGTTCTTAAAAAAAATGTGTTCAATGTTTTTGAAACCTTATGCATAATACTTTTGAAATCATAAAGTAGGTGTACTAGGTAGGTATATTTATAAAATGTTTTAAAATCATGCGAGATGAAATTTTTGAAATTATGTATGAGGTTTCTGAAAATATGAAAAATGCTTTTCGAAATCATGCACTTGATAAGAAAATGTAATGTGTTAATATTGTTTTCAGACTATATGAAACATTTTGAAATCATGAAGGTTGTTTTTGAAAACATAGCCAATGCATAGAAAAATTGTTTTCAAACTATATGAATTGTTTTGAGATCATGAAGATTGTTTTTGTAATACTTATACTATGTATATTTTTAAGAAACTAGAATGAAATGATATGGGTACGAAATTGAACATACCCTCAGTTATCTAACCAAGGATTTCAAAGGCACAGATGTGCAAAAGCACGATCACTCGTAATGTCACTTTATTTTCTGTACTTTGTTTCTTAGAGTGAAACGAGTACTTAGAATTTTCCAAGGGAATCGTGAGCAAACACAAGAATGGGAAATTCGCAAGAGTAGTTTGTAAGGAACATAGTTCCTTAATACAGGTATTATAGAGAATTTCAATACACTCATGTAACTACACTTGTATATCAGAATTGTGAACAACAATTTATTTATAAACATAACAGATTGTTTCATATTACAAGAAAATAGAAGAAACAAAAGCATAAGACAACAACATCTTCTAATCAGCCAACTGCTCATCCGTGGGTTGGATTTGCCTTGGCAAGCTTCGGGCATTTATTCACGAAATGACCCATCTTGCCACAGTTGTAGCACGATCCAGGCGGGAAGCGAGTTTGAGCAGGATTGGCTTGTGGTTGATTTGGACCACCTTGGTTCGGGTTATATCGACAAGCACTTGCCAGGTGACCAACTCGCCCACATGATACACACAGACGACACTGTAAGTAAGCTTGGTGATGCCCATTACATTTGTCGCATATTGGTGCCGTTCCCTTGTATTGCTTCTTAGCAGGTGGTGTTGCCACCCGGATGGGTCCTGCTTGATTTGGTACAGCCGCAGTTGAGCAAACCCTTGCTGTATGAACTATAAGTCCACAAATCTGGCATTTGCGGCACTTCACACTAGCATGATGATGAAGGTTACATTGGTTGCACAAGGGTGCAGTTTCATTGTATGGCTTCCTAGCAGGGGGTTGAGCTGGTTGGTTGGGGATGGCTTGACCATTGTGAGCGACCACAGCGAAGTTCTGAGAAGCCTTTCGCTTCTTTGACTTCTTAGGGTATCCAGTCTGTTCATCCATGGTCTTTGATTCCTTGATTGGTTTCTTGGCTGGTGGTGCTGTCACTTGGCTAGGTCTTGCCTGTTTTGGTTCAACCGCTGCGGGATTCTTTGAAGCTTTACGTTTCTTTGGTTTAGGTGAAGGCTTGGCCTCTGCCTCCTTTGGTGACTCTTGAGTGGCTTCATCCTGGAGACGATACATGGCAATGCCTAAATCCACAGTCTTCAGAATCACTTCGCCTATTCGCTGGGCAAATTTGGCTGTTCGCTCGGACATTTGACCGTTGCTGAGAGGAAGAGACATTCTAGAAGGAAATGAAAGACATAGGAAGAAACAGGTGAAAGGTTATCAGATAATCAAAACAGAATGACAACGCATGGAAATTGCGATCATTTGTTTGTTACCTAAGGCAAACAAATGTGACGGTGACTAATCAAAGTAAGCGGGTCATATTAATGTATCGCGAAGACATGCTTTAGCCTATAAGTGGACACTCACCCCAAGAGTTCCCAGGTAAGAGTGACTGGTCCGATTATGTGGATTTGTACGAACACTCTAGCCTTAGACAGAAAACTCAGAGTACAGGCATCCACTCTTCCAGATTGCACGTGTTCACACTATAAGACCCAAACTTTGATGAGGTTTTGAAAATTCAAAGGGGTTCAAAACCTTATAACAGAGGGTTCAAAACCTAGTAATCAATCATCCTAGAACAGATGATTAGTTTTCAAAGTGGTTTTGAAATTTATGTTCTTGTTGTGGTTGTCACTTAAGGATAGGTGACGGCATTGTTTTATGTCTAAACGCAAGTAAACTCGCGTTAGGGTCCTAGGAAGGTTATAGACTAGGTCAAAGCATTACTAATAACCTAATTCCCTATAACCATGAGCTCTGATACCAACTTTTCTGTCACACCCCGACCATGTAAAACAACAAAACGTGGCGGAAACGTCGGGGAGTGTTGTAACATAATCATTGTTTCATAACACATGGAAATTGAAATATTGTTTTATTGATTAAAAGAGTTACAATGTCTTGACAATCAAAGAAATATAACATAAATAACTAGTCTTGCATCTTTTACTGTCACTAAGGCCCATGTCCGCCTAAGTTTATCTTGATAAATCCTATGCATCATATCCTGAAACACATGTGAAAATAGGTACGTCAGCATAAAAATGCCTGTGAGATACATAGGTTTTGTGAAAATAGAATTCATGACTTATGTTTAAGAAAATGTTTAGTCATGAACCTTGTAATTTGCTTTGTCTTGTAAATTATTTGAAAAGTGATAAATAAACCAAATGATATATATGTATAAAAGAATAATACATGGTTAAGTAAATAACCAAGTAAAATGAGTTTATATCAGATAAGTTGTTTGTAAAACAATGTATTGTGAAAAGTATGTCATTTGTATAAAATGTTATATGTCTAAATTGAAATAATTCAAATAACGCTACGATATGTAATACCATACAAGCACTTATATATAGGAAGTACCAGGGGCGTATCCACCATGCTTGTATCATATTACACACGCCTCGTTACTTAAATCACTTACTCAAACCAAACCAAACCAAACCACCAAAGTAAAATGTTTAGGTATAATCAAATGTCAAAATGTTTATGTCTAATGTAAATCATGAATTGTGTATATCAATGTCAAAATGTTTATGTCTAATGTAAATCATGGATTGTGTATATCAATGTCAAAATGTTTATGTCTAATGTAAATCATGAATTGTGTATATCAATGTCAAAATGTTTATGTCTAATGTAAATCATGAATTGTGTATATCAAAATATCATGTATGGTAGGTGAAATATGTCAACTAAACCATATGTAAAATGCACAAAAAACAAGGTATTGAAGTAAAACATGGTTTAAATCAAAGTTATGTTTTGTGGAACAAATGCATGCTATACTGATATAAACATCTATGCGGTGTTGTGAAATGCATACATCCAAGCCTTGTGACTGTGGTGATAGACCCCTAAACGAATTTAAAGGTCTGTCTGTGTTATGTTTATCAAATTCGGTCATTCGTTCCACCCAAACAAACCTAGGGTTCAGGAATGGGAGTTGTCAAGTCCTATGGTACCACTACCTACTAACGAACGGCGTAGCTAATGTTAATGAATGTATATTGTCCCATTTGAACAAACCAAATGTCATACCAAAATGTAAGCATGTGATGAATAATAAATGTACTAAATATGCACACAATGGACATACATAGCATAAAATGTAATGTAAAACAATGTACTAAGTATGCACACAATGGAGATACATAGCATAAAATGTAATGTAAAACGATGTACTAAGTACGCAACAAAGGACATACATAGAAAAAACACAATGAAATCATGTACTATAAGTGTACTATTGAACATAACAAGCATATGATATGAAAACATGAAAAGCACGAAAGTAACAAGTAGGCACATGTGTTTCACCCCAAAACAGTTTGGAAAACAGTAAAAGAGGGGTCTATGTACTCACTTGAGATTGCTCAATAGTCCTAGGATAACCACCAAGCAATGCTAGAAGATCACGGAATCAAATGGTACCTAATATAGGTAACTACATTAATATACCGGACCTAAATCGGAGGATCGGATAGAATGAGGGTTCGTAAACCAAACGAGTATGGAGACTCATGTAATAAGGTTTAACAAAGCCTACATACTAAACTGAAACCTAACCTAAGTGCTTACGACCCATTACGACCCGTTTAGGTAGCTTATGCTACTTTAACGCGTCGTTCGCGTAAAACGCGTTTGGAACGCCTAACTAGTCCTATGATAAGTAAAATATGCCTTAACATGTCTAATATTGTTACCAAATCAGTTTAGATACCAAACATTATGTTACATATTCTTTGAATGAATTTTGGCGTAAAAAGGGCACTTTGGTAATTTACCTAAGGCATATAAACTACCTATCATACAACTAACTAAACGTCGTGACCATAAGGTATAACCTCGAAAGGTTATTCCCTATACAACTATGGTCACCTAATGTGTTTGGTCGGATCCTAATGATCGACCAAACGGGTCGGGTTCGAAAGTATAAGCGATTGTTTAGATCGCTTACCCTTACGACCCTAGATAAGCACAAAACTAAAAGTGACGAGCTAAGCATGTTAAAACATGCTTAACTAAGTTTAGAAAACAGGTTTGGTATCAAAACAAGCGGTTTTGATACCTATAAGTAGTTTGGTTACAAAATACGCAATAACACGCATTTTGGCCGAAACTACGACTCGTCACTGAGTCTAGATAACGTGGTAATCAGTAGGTATAGTCACTAGGGACTATAACCATCATGATCACGCTCACGTTATGAAGTTCAAACAAACTTCGCATTGACCATAAACTGGTCAATGCAGAAAGTCAAACAAAGTTTGACTTTAACGCTAAAACGAATGAAAAGAACGAAAGAACACTTACAAAGGGTCCCCGCAAGATTGATAATCCAAGTATTCTCAGGTATGAGGTGATGAAACACCCCAACTTAGAGAATTCTCAGATTTCAAGTGGGTTTTGCAAATGAATGGGATGGGTATTTATAGGATATGCAAGACCGTTAGGATCGTTTCTCGATTACCGTGCTTTGATCTTGTCCCTACACTTGTTGCAACCCTATGGTAACTCAAATTGTCCCCTCATTACCAGGAAGAGGCAAGTGCAAAAGGGATTAGGAGAGTGTAACAGCTGTTAACAGCTGTTTAAACAAGTTTCTACTATCTGACCCCTGCTTACGGACCGTAAGACTTAGAATCTTACGGTCCGTAAGGACCTTGCAAGTCTGATACTTTCAAAAATGGCAGAACAGGCCCCAGAAGCTCCAAACTTGCTATTTGATGCATTTTTGACACGTTTAAGCCCCGTTAACCGCATTTCAAAGCTCTAAAATGAAGTTAAAGTATAGGGAACTTAAAATGTGCTCAAAAATATCTTGGTTGTCGGTTCGTTTGGTCGTACGGTTGCGTTGTTCGGTTAATTACGACGTAAGTCGTAACGGATGCAAAAACGATCCAAGTTGCGCGACGAATGGATTTTTCTCATGCCAAACACTAAAATAAAATATTTTAGTGCTTACATAAATTTTTGGATGTCCGGATGTATTCAAAACGTAAGTTATGCGCGAAAGTGCAAACTTGTGCACTTTTTGACGCTTTTAGCCCCTAAATGACCCAAAAGTTTATTTTAGCACACCGAACCCCTCAAAGCCTATTTCGAAGCTATGTAAAGGATATTTATGGTATTTTTAACTCATGGTCGTGTTCCGGAATGTCTGTTATAGTTCAAATCGGCATACTTTCACAGTTTGTTGAATTTAGTCCCTGTAAGCGATTAAACTTGATTTTTGTCATACCAAAGCCTTCAAAACTTATTTCTAAGTTATGTAAAGGTTATTTAAGGTATGTGAAGCCTATTTCACTATTCTGGAGTGTTCGTTGCATTAAACTGGTTATATTTACCCATCAGTGCGCGTATGACCTTCCAGAAAGAGATTTAGAGCCCGAAATCGAACAAGAATTGATATGTGCAAATGATACACATATTTGTACAAATCCCAAGTATGAAACACAATATTTCATTGGTTTGGTATTTGTTTGATGGTCGCAGTGACCCAGGTGTCACAGTTATAGGGAATTAGGTTATTAGTAATACTTTGACCTAGACTATAACTTCTAGGACCCCAACGCAAGTTTATTTGCGTTTAGATTTTTTAAAACAAAATCGTCACCTATCCTTAGGTGATAACCACAACGAGAACACAATTTTCGAATCAGCTTTGAAAACTAATCATCTGTTCTAGGATGATTGATTACTAGGTTTTAAACCCTCTATTATAAGGTTTTGAACCCTCTAAGTTTTCAAAATCTCATCAAAGTTTAGGTCTAAATAATGTGAACATGTGCAAACTGGAAGAGTGAGTGCCTATACTCTGAGTTTTCTGTCTAAGGCTAGAGTGTTCGTACAAATCCACATAATCGGACCAGTCACTCTTACCTGGGAACTCTTCGCGATACATTATTTTCGACCTATTTACTTTGATTAGTCACTGCATGTCGTTTGTTTGTTCGAGGTAACAAACAAATGATCGCCTTCCTTGTGTTTTGTCGATAACAAACAACTGTCTGAAACTGGTGAATGCAAATGCGAATGCTAACGCGAACCCGAATGCGAACGTCAACGTCAATGTGAATCCCGCTCGTGGGCGAGCGTACAATTTGAATGCAATCGAAGCGAGGGCTGACAACGAGGTTGTCAATGGTACGTTTCTTGTTAACAATCGACCTGCGTCTATTCTTTTTGATTCTGGTGCCGATAGAAGTTTTGTTTCGTTATCTTTTGAGCCTTTGCTTGCGATACCTAGAACCAAACTGAGGAAACCCTTATCTGTCGAGGTTGCTACTGGTAAACCTCTGGTTCTCGATTCTGTTATTCATGATTGTCAGTTGAACCTTGATAACCATCTTTTTCCTATTGACCTCACACCGATGCAACTTGGGAGTTTCGATATTATTATTGGAATGGATTGGTTAACCAAACACCACGCTGAGGTGGTTTGTTTCGATAAGATTGTTCGTATTCCTCTTCCGTCTGGCGATGTTCTGGAAGTTCGTGGCGAAAAACCACCAGATGGTTTGAAGCTTATGTCGTGTATGGAAGCCCAAAGGTATTTACGAAAAGGATATTGTAACACCTGTGCCTCCACGGCCATCAAACAAATACCAAACCAATGAAATATTGTATTTCATACTTGGGATTTGTTAAATATATGTGTATCATTTGCACATATCAACTCTAGTTCAATTTGAAGCTCTAAATCACTTTCTGGAAGGTTATACACGCACTGATGCGTAAATATAACCAGTTTAATGCAACAAACACTCCGGAATAGTGAAATAGGCTTAACATACCTTAAATAACCTCTACATAACTTAGAAATAAGTTTTGGAAGGTTTGGTATGCCGAAATCAAGTTAATTCGCTTACAGGGACTAAATATGACAAACTGCGAAAGTATGTCAATTTGAACTGTAACGAACATTCCGGAACATGACCATAAGTTAAACACACCATAAATATCCTTTACATAGCTTAGAAATAGGCTTTAAGGGGTTCGGTGTGCTAAAATAAACTTTTGGGTCATTCAGGGACTAAAAGTGTCAAAAAGTGCACAAGTTTGCATTTTCGCGCATAACTTACGTTCTGAATACATCCGGACATCCAAAAATTTATGTAAGCATGAATATATTATGCTTTAGTGTTTGGCTTGCCAAAAATCCATTCGTTGCGTCATTTGGATCGTTTTTCGCGCTTATGCGCATTTCGTCGTAATTAAGCGAACATCGCGTTCGTACGACCAAACGAACCAACATCCGGCATATTTTTTAGCATGTTTCATGTCCACAATGTTTAGGCATCATTTTAGGGCCTTAAAGTTGGCTTTACGGGCCTTAGAAGTGCCAGAAATGGGCTTAAACACGTGCAGGGACTGAAACTGACATTTCTGAAACTTTGTTCTGATCTGTGACTCCTAGGCGGCCCGCCTCAGGATCTTAACATCCTTAGGCGGCCCGCGTCAGACCTTCTGACCAGGTTAAATGTTTCTAACAGCAGATTGCAGCTGTTTGATCCACCACCACACATTCTCATTTGTCTAGTCAGCTGATAAGAACCATTTTCTAGTCACCATAAGGTTCCAACACTTGTACGGTTACGATTAAGGCACGTTTTCCATGAAACGATCTTAACGGTGGACCGAAAACTATATATACCCATCCACCCCCATTGCTAAACTTACAAGAATTCTGATTTGAGAAACTCTAAGTTGAAACCATTGTTTCATACCTGAGATTCTTGGATCGGGATTAGCATTCGGGGACCCTGGGTAAGTATTCTTTCGTTCTTTTCCTTATTTTATTGCTTTTCGAGTCCGAAAGTCAAACTTTGTTTGACTTTCAGCGTTGACCAGTAATGGTCAATGCGAAGTTCGTTTGAACTTCGCAACGTGAGTGTAATCACGTTGGTTATAGTCCCTTGGGACTATGCCTACTAATTACCACGTTGTCTAGGGTCGTAGGGTAAGCGATCTAATAAATCGCTTATACCTCGAACCCGACCCATTTGGTCGATCATTAGGATCCGACCAAATACATTAGGTGACCATAGTAGGTAGGGAATAACA
>JARYGA010047123.1:0-22934 GCA_030545235.1 Helianthus tuberosus
TGCTTAACATACATAGCAAAACATAATTGAAAGCATGTACTATATGTGTACTAGGTGAATCTAGCATGTTTATGTCATAAAAGCAATGAAAGCATGAAAGTAACAAGTATGTACATGTGTATCACCCCAAAATATTTGAAAGCGGGAAAGGAGGGGAACTATGTACTCACTTGGGATTGCTTATTAGTCTTGAGAATAAGACCAATTAAAGCCTTGATGATTACACAAGAGCCCACAAGTTTGCAAAAACTAGCATTGAAAACAAGGGCTGAAGCTAATTCAATGAATCTGCCCAGATAGGGTTGTGGCTACCCGCGACGGATACAGCCTTAGGCTGTCGCGCCCCGCCACGCCCTCAGATCAGAATTTTCATTTTTGGCAGAAACAGTCCCTGCACGCTCCAAACTTGTTTTTCGACGCGTTTAACCCCTGTTAACCCAGTTTCAAGGCTCTACAAGGATGATAAAGCATATAAGACTTAAAAATGCTTGAAAATATCACGGATGTCGGTTTGTTTGGTCATACGGTCACGTTGTTCGGTTAATTACGACGAAACTCGAACGGACGCGAAAACGAACTAAATTAAGCGACAAGTGGTATTTTTGCATGCCGATCACTAAAATAAAAATATTTTAATGTCTACAAAAATTTTGGATGTACAGATGTGGTCAGAACGTAAGATATGCGCGTAAATGCAAACTTACGCTGTTTTTGACACTTTTAGTCCCTGTAAGATCTAATAAGCGTATTTTCATGCATCGAACCACTCAACGCTTATTTCTAAGATATGTTTAGGTTATATATGGTATGTTTAGCTTATGATCATGTTCCAGACTATACGTTGCCTTACAAAACGGCAAACTTTTGCAGTTTGACGCAAATAGTCCCTGTGAGCGAATAAACTTGTTTTTGCCACACCAAACCCTTTAAAACTTATTTCTAAGTTATGTAAAGGTTATTTAGGGTATGTTAAGCTTAAGTTGATGTTCCAGAGTGTTTGTAGCATTAAAATGATTACGTTTACGCATCAGTTTGCGTTTAACTTTCAAGAAAGCGACATATAGTTTAAAATCGATCAAAAATCAAAACGTGCAAAATGTCAAACATAAATAACAAACATTGGGATCAAAACACATTGTTTTATTAATATTGTATTGTTTAGAGTCTGTAAAATGATTACACAAGCACAGATGTCACATCCTGAGCCGATACCCGATCCAGACCATGTTCCTTTTGGTTTACCAGACACTGCACCTCTTATTCTTGACGCAGTTCCTGCACCTGTTGACCCTCCTTTTGTTGAGCCATTTATTCCTCCACCCACACCCGCACCCGCTAATGTTGCTCCTCTCCCTCCTGTTGAGTCTGGTGTCCATCGCACTGACTTACCGATCGTTTTCTTACAGGACATCCCTGCACCCCGTCCAGGGGAAGGTACTTCTGGTCAGCACCCGCGTGATGACCCTTTTGCTTCAGCATCATTTCCTCCAACCTCACAGGCTGTACCATTTGCTCCTTTCACTTCTTCACCACTTGATGAGCCATTCCGATGGTTCCTACCATACTCTATGCCGATTTCAGACCCCTACCTTCCCCCTCATTTTGTTGGTTATACATAGGATGAGTTGCTTTTATCACTTCAGCTTCAGTTTAATATTATGAGCCGTAGAGTTTTGGAGCTTGAGCTGACTCCGTATCCCCTACCATGCCCTTGTCAGCCTGCTTTTATTCCCCTGCATTCATCACTGTTTCCTTTTGCACATCCACCTGCTCCTCTTACTCCTTTTCCAGAGTTTGATGCTCGTTTCCTTATGGTCGATCAGCATATCAGTTACTTACTTCGACGTGTCTATGAGCTTGAGGAGGAGCTTGCACATGTTCACAGCTTGCTTTTCTTCCCTCCACCTCCTCCCCCACCATCAGCATAGTTGGTTTTTAGTTTTATGCAGATTGTATTACTTTTGGTGAAAGCACCACTATTGAGCCGAGATTATGAAGATTTTGAAGACCACCTTTTGACTATATGACTTTTGTATACTGACAGACGTATTGGACAAGGGTAGTGTGACCCTGTGTCCCTTTTGATGTGATACAACTTGTAAATGATGTAACTGTGGTCGATGATTAATGAAAGTTCAATCGTCATGTTCTCACTAAACATATTGTTGGATTACTTGTTTATGCTATGATTGTGTTATTGCATACTTGCTTGCTATGATAAATGCTACTATATATACGTACTATTTATTATTTAACAAATAAGACCTCACCTATACAATCTTCTTCTTAGAAGATGCCTCCTCGAAGGAACACTCAGTTGCCCACAACCGAGGCAGAACTACAGGAACGCATATCACAGGCAATCACACAACATGAGGCCCGTCACTCCAAACACAGCGGAAGCACCTCAGAGAATAAGCCACCTAACGGTAATGTTTAAGTCACTTAAGACACATTACAATGCGTTTGGACATTTCCAAGTGCGTTTTGCTAATGCTTCCTGTGAATGATGTTGCCTGTGTACAGGCTGTACTTACAAGCAGTTTTTGGACTACAAGCCTCTGAACTTTGACGGCACTGGAGGTGCCATAGCCTTTGCGAGGTGGGTTGAGAAGACAGATTCTGTGTTGCGGATGAGTAAGTGTGCTCCAGAGCATCAGGTCACGTACATTTCCGAACTGTTTCTAGATGGGGCTCTGTCATGGTGGAACCTTCAGGTTCAAACTTTGGGTGAGGCTGCTACGTATGCGTTGTCATGGGATGAAATGAAAAAGCTGATGCAAAAGAAGTATTGTTCGAGGGCAGAAATTCAGAAGTTGGAAACTGAATTTTGGAATCTGAAAATGGAAGGTCCCAAAGTAGCTGAGTATGTGCGGAGATTCCATGATTTGTCTCGTGGTGTCCCCTATTTGGTAGAACCAGAATTCAAGCCGGTTGAACGTTTCATTTGGGGATTGGCACCCCAAATACTCAGCATGGTAACTGCTTCCAAGCCACTAACAATCACCGAGGCAATCGACTTGAGTGTGGCACTCACCGAAGAAGCGATCAGATCGGGCAAGTTTTCGATCACCGAGCAAAAGAAAAAAGAGACTCATCTGGAGTCGTCCGGAGAAAATAAAAGGAAGTTTTCGAATTTCAAGAAAGGTACTCGTGCAAACAACAACAATGCCAACAAGCGTAGAGACGCTAACCCACCAGTTGAGGCACAAGCTGGTGCTGCGAGTACTGAGAATAGGGGAAAAGGGTATATGGGCACCCTGCCCAAATGTGATGTATGTCAGTTTCATCATGCTGGTCGATGCAGAGTTGGGAAGTGTGAAACTTATGGAAAAGTTGGTCATTCTAAGGAGACATGCTGGTATGGAACCAGTCGTGGAAACGGTAGACAAGGCGGTAATGGCAATGGTAACCGTGGTGGAAATGGTAATGGGAATAGAAATCAGGGAGGTAATGGAAATCGGAACGGAACTAGGAATCAAGCGGGAAATGGAAACCGTGGAGGGAATACTAACAACAATCAAG
Organism: Helianthus tuberosus; assembly: GCA_030545235.1. NCBI lineage: Eukaryota > Viridiplantae > Streptophyta > Magnoliopsida > Asterales > Asteraceae > Helianthus > Helianthus tuberosus. The sequence continues at coordinate 3,526 of JARYGA010047123.1, forward strand.
GTGGAAATGGGAATGGACGCGGCCAAGGTTGTTTTGGTTGCGGTGATGTAGGGCACTTTAAGCGGGATTGCCCAAAGAACAACCAAGCTCAGGGAAGAGTATTCAACATTGGAGCTAGGGAAGCTCGCCAGGATCCGAACGTAGTCACTGGTACGTTCCCTATTAATCAACATTTTGCATCTGTGCTATTTGATACCGGTGCCAACTATAGCTTCGTATCCCTAGAGTTTAAGAATATAATTGGCTTAGTTGCAAGTCAGTTAGATATCCTGTATTCGATAGAACTAGCTAATGGAAAGCTAGTAGAAGCCAAAGAAGTGATTAGAGGCTGTGTTATAGAGCTTGGAGAGCGTGAGTTTTCGTTAGATCTTCTGCCAGTTGAGTTGGGAAGCTTCGAGGTAGTAGTTGGGATGGATTGGTTGTCGAGTAATCGAGCTGAGATTGTATGCCATGAGAAGATTATTCGCATCTCGTTGGCGGATGGAGAGACGATCGTGATTCATGGGGAGAAGCAGGATACACCTCTACGTATTATTAGTTATTTGAAGGCACAGAAGTTTTTGCGTAAAGGACATGTTGCCTTCTTAGCTCATGTCGTGGACAAAGAAGCCGAAGAACCGAAGCTTGAAGATATCCCTGTGCTAAGGGAATATCATGAAGTCTTTCTCGAAGACTTGCCAGGATTACCTCCTCAACGACAAGTCGAATTCTGCATTGACTTGGTTCCAGGCGCCACGCCTGTAGCCAAGGCACCTTATAGACTTGCACCCTCAGAGATGCAAGCGTTGTCAGTGCAGCTTCAGGAGTTGTTAGATAAGGGATTCATAAGACCAAACTTCTCGCCTTGGGGAGCTCCAGTACTGTTTGTCAAGAAGAAGGAAGGTAGTTTTCATATGTGCATTGACTACCGCTTCAAGTTATTATTCCAAGATCGATCTTCGATCAGGTTATCACCACCTGCGGATTCAAGAAGTGAGTATACCGAAGACTGCCTTCAAAACTCGTTATGGACATTACAAGTTTCTAGTGATGCCGTTTGGGTTGACAAATGCACCAGCAGTGTTTATGGATTTGATGAATCGGGTTTGTAAGCCATATCTCGATAAATTCATGATTGTATTTATCGATGATATTTTGATCTATTTGCAGACAAAGGAAGACCATGAGCAACACCTTAGAGCCATCTTAGAGCTGCTAAAGAAGGAGAAGCCTATGCCAAGTTCTCGAAGTGTGAGTTTTGGTTACGTGAGGTACAGTTTCTCGGTCACGTGGTAAATGAGAATAGAATTCATGTGGATCCCACCAAGATCAAGGCAATTAAGAATTGGGAAACCTCGAAGACGCCAACCGAGATCCGACAGTTTTTTGGGTTTAGAAGGGTACTATCGCAGATTCATTGAGGATTTCTCCAAGATCGCTCAACCGCTGACCTCCCTCACTCAAAAGGATAAGAAGTGTGAATGGGGAGACAAACAAGAAGAAGCTTTTCAGCTGCTCAAGAATAAGCTTTGCGATGCACCTATATTATCCCTACCCGAAGGCACCGACGACTTCCTGGTATATTGTGACGCCTTGCGTCAGGGATTGGGCTGTGGGCTAATGAAGCGACAAAAGATTATCGCTTATGCTTCGCGCCAATTAAAGGTCCATGAGAAGAACTACACCACACATGATTTGGAGTTAGGCGCAGTGGTGTTTACTTTGAATATTTGGCGACGTTATCTGTATGGTACTCGATGTACTATTTTTACAGATCACAAGAGCCTTCAGCATATATTTGATCAGAAAGAGCTTAACATGAGACAGCGATGTTGAGTTGAGTTGCTAAATGATTATGACTACGAAATCAAGTATCATCCAGGAAAGGCGAATGTGGTAGCAGACGCCTTAAGTCGAAAAGAAAGGATCAAGCCCATAAGGGTTAGGGCTTTAGAGATGATTATTCAGACAGATCTCATGTTACGTATTCGTGCTGCACAAAGAGAGGCTCTTAAGAAAGAGAACATTAAAGCTGAATATCTCAGAGGAATGGAGAAGAATTTGGTACCCAATGAGGAAGGAACCTTGTATTTTATGGGGCAAATTTGGGTTCCGCTTTTTGGTGGTCTTAGAGAGGTTATTTTTGATGAAGTTCATAAATCAAGGTACTCGATCCATCCAGGATCGGACAAGATGTACCAGGATTTGAAGGATTATTATTGGTGGCCAAGACTTTAGGGTGATGTTGCTACTTATGTTGGGAAGTGTTTGACTTGCGCCAAGGTGAAGGCTGAGTATCAGAAGCCTTCAAGTCTTCTGCAACAGCCAGAAATACCCATGTGGAAGTGGGAACAGATTTCTATGGACTTCATAACCAAGTTGCCCAGGACTCCCAGAGGTCATGATACGATTTGGGTAATCGTGGACCGATTGACAAAGTCTGCGCACTTCTTGCCGATTAGAGAGAATGATAACACTGGTAAGCTAGCTGAGCTGTACCTAAGGGAGATAGTAGCACGTCATGGAGTGTCTATCTCGATTATATCTGACAGAGATGGATGGTTTGTGTCAAGGATTTGGCAATCCTTCCAGGAAGATTTTGGTTCTCAGTTGAATCTGAGTACTGCTTTTCACCCGCAGACGGACGGTCAAAGCGAGAGAACGATTCAGACGCTTGAAGATATGCTACGTGCTTGTGTAATGGATTTAGGTAGTAGTTGGGATACTCATCTGCCTTTGGTTGAGTTCTCCTATAACAACAGCTACCATACAAGCATCCAAGCTGCACCGTTCGAGGCTCTCTACGAATGCAAGTGTCGATCGCCGTTATGCTGGGCAGATGCAGGCGATAGACAGACGGTTGGTCCCGAACTGGTCCAAGAAACGACTGATAAGATCATGCAGATCCGAGAGCGCATCAAGGTGGCTCGTGATCGAAAGAAGATTTATGCGGACCAAAGACGAAAACCTTTGGAATTTGAAGTGGGTGATATGGTTCTGTTAAAAGATGCACCTTGGAAAGGTGTGGCACACTTTGGGAAGCGTGGTAAGTTAAACCCACGTTATATCGGGCCATTCAGGATTTTGGAAAGGGTTGGTACAGTAGCGTACAAGTTGGAGATACCAGCAGAACTTAATGGTGTTCATGATAATTTTCATGTATCTAATCTGAAGAAAAGTCCAACTCAAGAGACAGTGGTCATCCCTGCGGATGAAGTTCACATTGACGACACACTCCACTTTACCGAAGAACCCGTTGAGGTTACAGATTGGAAGGTTAACAAGACTCGAAGGAGTAGTGTTAAGCTTGTCAAGGTTCGATGGAACGCACGTCATGGTCCAGAGTTTACTTGGGATCATGAAGACCGTATGAAAGCAAAGTACCCGCATTTGTTCCCCAACTCCCCTGCAGCTAATGGGTTAAGCCTTAATTACCTCCTTCTTTACCACCTCTCGCATGTTTGGGTTAAGCCTCCCCTAAGTATCTCGTGCAGGCTTCGCATCTGCATCAGTAATAATTTTATGCATACAAATAGAGGGGCTTATACCTTTTAAATCGGCGAGAGTCCACCCGATCGCTGCTCGATGAGTCTTCAGCACCTTCAGTAGTGCTTCCTCCTGCTCTTTCTCCAAATTAGCTGCAATAATAACCGGGAGAATATGATCCTCTCCTAAAAATGCATACTTCAAATGCGCGGGCAGCTCTTTCAATTCTACCTTTGGTGGGCTGATTAGTGACGGTTTCAACCCAGGTGAAATCTCAGCAGGAAGTCTCTCCACATGATGAGACCATGGAGGCCTTCTCTCTTGCACCGCCCGTGCTTCCAATTTCTGAACTTCTTCTTCCAAATCACACATGTGATTTTCTTCTATCTTGTCTCAAAGCAAACAAAACTCGGGCAACTCATCCTCTACATGAGGATAACATCCATCTATGATATCTGCCATGAAACATTCATCACTGGGAAACATGTCAGAAACGTTAGAAAACACATTTAATCGGACCTTTCTTTTGCCAAATGTCATGTCGACAGTGCCGGTGTGACAGTCGATCTGAGCATGTGCAGTGGCTAAGAAAGGTCGGCCCAAGATAACGTTTGGTTGATTGACTTGATCAGCAAAGACATAGTCAAGCACCAAAAAGTCAACTGGAAATTAGAATTCTTCCACCTTAACTATCACATTGCGAACTATTCCTCGAGGAAGCTTAGGGGTCAAATCTGCCAACACAACAGTCGTGTCAGCACGACGCAGTGGACCAAAATCGAATTGGTCGTACAAGCTTCCCGAAAGGATACTCACGCTAGCTCTGAGGTCTAACAACGCCCTACTCATTTTAAAATCACTAACTTGTATTGAAATTAAAGGCGTCCAGGGATCTCGTAGCTTAGGTGGAAGGACTCCATTCAAAATGGCACTAACTCTATCAATTAGATCAACTTTTTTAGGGACTTTGTGCTGCCGTTTTTTAGTGCACAAATCCTTAAGGTACTTAGCATAAGCGGGAACCTGTTTAATGGCGTCAATTAAGGGTAAATTAATTTTCACTTGTTTAAATACCTCCCAGATTTCCTCCGGTTGAGGTCCCCTTTTATTGATTATCTTTGTATTACCCGGATCCTTCAAGGCTTCAGGACAGGGAGGTAAAATCGGTTCCCCTTCCTTAGCCTTGATTGGCTCAGAAGTTGTAGCACGAGTATTTTTATCATTAATTTTAACAATGTTAGGTTCCGAATCATCATCACTCTCACCATCTTCACCTAAATCCTCCACCACACCATCAATAAGCTATGGTGGAGTGTCGACCTTTTTATAACTTTTACCACTACGTAAAGTACTTACCTGGCCGACTGAGCTGTCTTTCTTTTGATGAGCGGGGTTTGTTGTTGTATCACTCGGTAACTTCCCGCTACTCTTCTTCAGCTCCTTCATCTCGGTTGCAAGTTGGCCCATCTGTGTAGTTAATGCTTGAATGGCCTTATCTCGCACCTCATCCTTTTGAGTACGGCTTTGCAAATCAAGTTGAATTGCCTTCAACATCTCCACCACATCATTACTCCCAGAAGTGTTAGAAGGCCCAGTTGGTCCTGTTTGATTGCTTTGGTAGCCACTTTGAAAATTGCCTTGGAATCGGTTCTGATTAAAGTTCTGTTGACCGCCAGATTGATTATTGCCTTGAAATCCAGGATTTAGCTGATTATTTGCATTCCCATAGCTCAAATTCGGATGATTTCTAAGACCTGGGTGATATGTGTTGGACTGCATGTTGAAGTTTCTTCCACCGCCCCCACCTTGCACAAAATTCACATCCTCACCTTCACCATGAATGACCGGGCATTGATCCGCGATATGCCCTATATCTCCACAATGTCCACACATCGGGAACCGACCACTTGCATCAGGTGGGTTCTCTACCGCTCTCACCACCGAATGTCGTGCACTTCTAGAAGATTGAGCTTTTCGTTTTGACATCCTCACAGTTCTTTCTAGAAATTCCCAATCATCCTCTTCGTAATTTATTCCAAAAGTACCATTAGATATTGAATTTATATCTCTTGCATCCTCATCTGTTAGGCCTTCGTGAAATGCATTGAGAAGCTCCCACAAATATATGCCATGATGTGGACAATTCTTGAGCATCATTTTAAAGCGATTGAATGCTTCGTGAAATAACTCACCGGGCTATTGTCGGAACCCCCGAATATGCTTCCTTGCATTGTTAGTACGCAACAGAGTATAGAATTCATCTAAAAATAGCTGCTGCATCTCGTCCCATGTAAAAATCAAAGCTGATGGTAACGAATGGAACCATTGCTGCGCTTTGTCTTCGAGTGTGAATTGGAAGAGTACCAATTTCACAGCATCAGTTGAAAAACCTTGACTGCCGATTGTGTTACAACGTGCATCATACGCTGCAATGTGTAAGTAGGGCTCTTCATGTGCTTCACCATGATATTTGGGCAAACTGGATATTGATTGTGCCTGTACTTCAAATGACCGCCCTCCCTGTAGTTGCGAGATCACAACCGGCGATGGGTTGTTAGCTATAGCAGGCTTGAAGTGGCTCTCGATACCGTGAACTGGACCCTGATTATTTCTCCATGGAATACCTTCCGGTAGATTCACCGGTCGGTGTAAGTTTCGCGGAAGTGGTCTTATCTGACCCGGCATCTGAGGTGCCGGAGGTGGTAATGGAATATCCACCGGCCTTCACGGAATAGGCTGCTGATTGATCGGTTCAGGTTGATGATATTGCTGTTATGGCATCGGTATCGGTTGCACCTGCGGTTGCTGATATGGAAGTTGTTGAATTGGTACTTGCTGTTGCTGCACAAACGGTTGATAACCCGGAACATTCTGATTTCCTGTTTCCATAGAACCGAACTCTATACCATACCTCTCAACATTTTTTGTTATTAACACTTGGCGATCCCCTTGCTGCCCATAACTATCGTATTCTCCGTACCCATCGTCAAACTCTCTCAAACTTGTCCCTTGATCAACTGTTGCTGCTTTGTAGGAAAATTGCTGATGATCGGGTTGATAATGAGATGGTTGTGTTGATCGAGGAATCATAGAGGATGAATTAATCGGTTGGGTATGGCTCGGTGATGCGGTGTTATCATCTGCAATGATTCTCACGTATGGAGATGACTGTTGTTTGTTGGCTGTCCGCAAGGTGGTAGATGGGTATTGCAGAGATGGCGTTTAAGTGGGAGCTTGTTGAATGTTCTCAAGGTTTGGGAAAAATGTTGAGAATGGTGGTACTGGAGAGGTAGAGATAGGTTGTGTAGACTGTGGTGGTGGAGCTGGTATGGTAGTGTTCGGTGATGGTTGGTTAGGTGTTGGTGAGAATTATAGCTGCTGTAGTGGGTTTTCCGGTTGTTTTTCCGGAGTTGCTGAGTTCTCCATTTTCTTGAGTGTTGGTGATTGTAAAATCTTGTTCTCACGATGTATTACTCGCTTCGTATGCTTCACTGTTCTCTTGATCTCTGGGTCGAACACTAGTGGTGATGACTTCCCGGAATTCCGAGTATGATGCATACACTTTCTAGATCACCTGCACAAACAAACACAAGAAAACCTCGCGTAAATCCAAACAAAACAGAGTGAAACTATTGTTTGAATTTTTATCTATTTTAACTAAAAACTAGAACTTAACACTAAACACTTTGCGCACGCCTCCCCGGCAACGACGCCATTTTGATGTCTGTTGTTAAGAACATGCAAAAACCGAAATAAACTAAGTAGCTAGAGTAAGTCGGATATCGAACCAAAGGAGGATTGTGGAAAGTGTCATAATGAAAAGTATTAATTAACTACTACTGAATTGGAAAATCGGTTGATTGATTATGAAAATTATCTAAATTAACAAACAAAAATTGAGATTTCAATCAATAAAAGAGAAGATGGTTACTCCAGATTTCAGGTTTTACAGTTAGCTTCAACTATGTGTTTAATCGTGACACCTACATAGACATAAGTGTTAAACTTGATTAACTAATTGTGACAACCAATGACTAAGTACTCCGGTCAATACATAATGAGAGGTTATTGAATGATTATCAATTACAATTACCAACCCTAATCCCATGACAAATATATCCCAATTACTAGAACTATCGGGAACTGAATGCTTAGAAATCAAGGTTTAAATAAATGCAATTGTTTGCAATCAATAAATCAAATCAAGGTGAAAAGCATCGAATGTCAAAACGATTATATCAAACGCATACTATCATCTAACTTACAAAAACCCTCCATCCGGAGGAAACCATAAAAGTTTAGCCGCTCATCTCGTTCACAAAGTCGACAAAAACTTGAATTAATGAAGAATTCATGATCGGTTGAATGATTCGGTGGAAGATCTTGATGGATTGGAGTGAAAAAGCCTTGAACTTGAAGCTCTTCGAGTGCCTAAGATCGCCCTTGATGATGAGATAATGAATGAATTCATAACAAACCCTAATATATCCTAAAGGGCCCTTACTGCGCGTTTTTTTACATCTCCGGGCCGTAAGCTACGCTTGGGAACCGTAGCTTACAGTCCCAAAATTCTGTTCCAACAAGTTACACCCAACCGTAGCCTACGGATTGAGGACCGTAGGCTACGGTCGCTAACTCTGATCACTTTTCGTTGAGTACCAACAAACCGTAAGCTACGGTTTAAAACCGTAAGCTACGGTTTAAAACCGTAAGCTACGGTTTATGATCTCTGGTCTCTTTTTTCTCAACACCCTTACCCGTAACCTACGGTTGGAAGACCGTAGGCTACGGTCGCGACCCCATGACTTACTTTCTCTTCAATACCAACTTTCACATAATGTCAGTTTGATCCCTGGACTTATTATCTTCTTGTTTCCTTGCATATGAGAGCACAAGTTTAACATAAAATATATTTTGTAATTTTAGAGATTTTAGTTAAAAATTTAGATGTAAATTGTCGATTCCGCCGCAATACACGGGTTTCTCACTAGAAAAAAAAAATGTTGTAGTATACTATACAATGTTTATCATAAGGGTTTCCCTATTTATCATAAAGGTTTCTTGTACGTTGCAGCCATGAAGCACGAGTACTTTAATATATATATATATATATATATATATAGGATTAGGATCAATAGTGAACAACTTCTTGAGAGTGAACTGAGTGAACTAATCTTGGCACTTGATCATTTTTTAGATTAAAAGGGTAAGATTGATATTATCCAAGTATGTTTAATTAATATCCCTGAATTTTCTCATCTCTTAACTCTCTTTCTCTCATTTTTAATTATTTCTCCATTATTTCTTTATCCATAGATTTTGTTTTAATTTTAACTTGAATATTGTTTTTCTTTTATTATCCGTATATATAGATATCATAATACATTGTTTTTAACTTTTTATAATTTTCAATAAACATTAAAAAAATTCTCTGAGATTGAAATTGTAATTTTTTTTAGCATTAATTTTTTTTTTTTTGAATATGTGATGAAGTTATTTATTTTTGTATACATGTGATATGTTTCATTTTCATTAATTTCATAATTTTTATATGAATCTACTCGTGTGCATACCTAATATACTACATGTTGTAAATATACACATATGTAACCATTTCTGAATATAATACACAGATGTATAAAAGACTGTACACATGTGTATAAACTAACAGTTGTGTATCTTGTATAAACTGATAGTTAGCGAGACTATACACATGTGTATAAACTAACAGCTGTGTATATTGTATAAACTGATACTAGCGAGACTGTACACATGTGTATACACTAACAACTATATATCTTGTATATACGGAAACTAGCGAGATCTTAGGGATTTTGATTATATTGTTTAATAAATGCAATTTACAAAAGACATAAATACCCTTCTGTCATTTATTTTAAAGGGGAGTTACAACATTATAATTACAATGTTGCCATTGTTTAAAAATCTCTAGATGATGTAATCCAATGGCCCAGATTAGTTCACACAGTTCACTCTCAACCTAGTGTTCACTCTAAAACCCTACCCTATATATATATATATATATATATATATAGGGGAAGGTTCCATGCAGAACACTAAATATTGCGAGAACACGCAGAACAAAATGAATCACTCATTTTTTCAATCCTAAAAACCTAGAAAGTAAATAAAAATGTTATAAATGTAAGATTTATTGTTTCTCACACTAGAATTTAAAACAAAATATAAAAAATCTTTAGTTTTTAAATAACCTACACACATGTAGGTAATGTGTAGGATAAATTACCTAAATGTATGTAAACTATGTGTAGGGAAAAATATATGACTTTTTTTATGTATATATAATTCACATATGAATGTAAGAAACATAAAAAATAAGAAATATGAACCTTAAATCCCCAAATTTAGTGATTTAGAGTTGTTCTTTTTGTTCTCGCAACAATTAGTGTTCTGTAATGATCCTTATCCTATATATATATATATATATAGAGAGAGAGAGAGAGAGAGGATCATGAGAAAACTACATCTAAATGAGAAAACTGGAAAACTAACTAAACAAGCCTAAAAAAAAAGCTAAAAAACATACCAATTATTTTTTACAATTTTTTATAAAAAAACACTACTTTTTATATATAAAAAAAATTTCAAAAAAAAATTATTTTTTTTGTTCAACTGCACATGTGCATTATATGTGTACTACACATGTGTATTATATCTGTAATAGTGCACATGTGCAATACAACAAAAAGAAAATTTTTTATTTTATTTTATTTTTTTGAAATTTTTTTCCATGCATAAAATGTAGTGATTTTTTATAAAAAAATGTAAAAAAAATTGGTATGTTTTTTAGGCTTTTTAGTTAGTTTTTTGGTTTTCTCATTTATACTAGTTTTCTCATGATCCATCCCCTATATATATATATATATATATATATATATATATATATATATATATATATATATATATATATATATAGGGGATGGTTCAAATGAAAACCACTTTTATTGTGAAAACTCGAAAACTAACTAAAAAAAGCCTAAAAAACACACAATTTTTTTTTTTTCAAAATTTTTTTATAAAAATCGCTGCTTTTTATGTATAAAAAAAAACTTCTTTTCAAAAAAAAAAAAAAAAATTTTTGTGTAGTGCACATGTGTAATACTACACATGTGTTTACACATGTGCACTACACAAAAAAAAAATTTATTTTTTTTTTTTGAAATTTTTTTTATATAATAAAACCTGCGAAAATTGGTTTGCAAAAAAAAAAAAAAAAAAAAAAAAATTTGTAAGTTTTTTTGGCTTTTTTTAATTAGTTTTCGAGTTTTCACAATAACTAGTGGTTTTCATTTGAACCTTCCCCTATATATATATATATATATATAGGGTAAGGTTCATGCGAGAACCACCCTTATTGCGAGAACCGCGAGAACCAATGTGAACACAACCTAAAATAGCTAAAAAAACCTAAACCCCCCCCCCCCCCAAAAAAAAAAAAAAAAAAAAACCTAAACCCCCTCCCCCACCCCCCAAAAACCTAAACCCCCCCCCCCCACCCCCGCCCCCCACCCTAAGCTAAAATGCTAAAAACTAAACCCCCAAAAAACCTAAAAAAATCTAAAAAAAATTTTTTTTAATATTTTTTATGTTAAAATCGCTACTTTTAGTATCAAAAAAAAAATATATTTTTTTAATAAAAAAAATTTTTTGGCTTCGAAAAGTAGCGATTTTTTTATAAAAATATTAAAAAAAAATTTGTGTGATTTTTAGCTATTTTTAGGCATTTTTGGTTGTGTTCACATTGGTTCTCGCAATAAGAGATGGTTCCTAACAGATCTTTGTCCTATATATATATATATATATATATATATATATGGTAGGGTTCATGCGAGAACCACCTTTATTGCGAAAACCGCGAGAACCGATGTGAACACAACAAAATAACCTAAAAAAACCTAACCCCTCCCCCCCCCCCTAAAAAAAACCTAACCCTCCAAGCTAAATGCTAAAAACTAACCCCCCCCCCCCACCCAAGCTAAATGCTAAAAACTAAACCCCCAAAAAAACTTAAAAAATTTAAAAAGCACACACAATTTTTTTTAACTATTTTTTAGTTAAAAATCGCTACTTTTAGTAGCCAATTTTTTTTTAATAACAAAATACAACAATTTTTAAGTAAAAAATATTTAAAAAAATTGTGTTTTTTAGCTATTTTTAGGTATTTTTGGTTGTGTTCACATTGGTTCTCGCAATAAAGGGTGGTTCCTAACGGATCCTTATCCTATATATATACACACACACGCACACACACACAACGTATATATGATTTTTTAACGTTTTTAGGTTTGAATTATGTTATCGGCCCATACTGTCGACTCCGCTGCAACGTGCGGATTCCCCACTAGTGTATAATGAACGCTAAAGCATTGGAATTATACACATGGTTTATGTCGGTATTAGAGCTTCAAACGAACCGAACGAACACGTATAAGGCCTTGTTCATGTTCGTTTGTCAAGTAAATACATGTGTTCATGAACACTTACCAATTGAGATTTTTTTTCATGTTCGCTCAGTAAGAAAATGAGCTTGTTCGTGTTCGTTTGTGTCCGTTTGTTAATTTTAGGTACCAAACACAAACGAACATTCATGAACGCGCACGGACACAAACGAGTGTTCATGAACATAAACGAACACACGCAAGCGTTCATGAACACAAACAAAACGTTCATAAACATAAATGAACACATACGAACACAAACAAACACTAAGGAACACAAACAAACCTATATTATATCTCAACTAAATCGGCATTACAAACACTAAGTAGATCTCGCCAAAGTATACCAACCTAATTATCCATACATACTTGAGCACTTAACCTAATTATTCATACATACTTAAAAATCCAACACACAAACGAAAACAAATGAAAACAAACGAACACAAACAAACATGTTATCGAACGTTCACGAACATAAATGAATGAACGGGACCTCTGTTCATATTCGTTCATTTAACTAAACGAATTAATTTTTTTGTTCGTGTCCATTTGTTTATTAAACGAACAAACACAAATGAATTTCCTGCCGAACGGTTCATGAACTGTTCACTAAAAGTTCATCTCATTTGCAACCCTAGTCGAGATGTTATTGTTGCAAATTTATTCCTGTGGAGGAATGACCCGGCCCGGTCATTACGGGTCGAATATTAACCATTGAATAGATGGCAATGAATAAATATGGAAGAGATCTCCATGCAAATCTACGTATGAAATAGTCTCCGACAAAGTAGGAGATGTCGCCTAACCGACTTCCCGACTTAAGGGGAAACACAAAATTCACCCATAAGTATAGATAGAGATGCCATCATGAAGGTAAGACACATTATTCTCTCATATTACATTCTTTTCAACTCCCACAAACGAGTTCTTATTCTCACGCCGGAGGGTGGTTACAGGAATAACCCCATTCCTGTAACGAGTCCTAACAGTGTTCGGTTTTACAGATCGGAGATCGGGTCACTCTTCATTGGATCATCCAGTTAAGGAACGTGTATCAGGTGACGTACTTAAATTGGCGCCATCCATGGGACCTACGAATACTAAAGAATCCGTTACCACGATGAGTGCTCCGAACGCAAGTGCTGCAATTTCTATCACCGTTTTGACTTCCACCATTGAGAGAAACGTAACTACAGCGAACATCACCACTACAATTTCGGCTCCAGCAATCACAAGATCTTTGGCACTCGAATTTGATGCCGAGTTGCCCCCAGGTACGAAGGAAGACACGTGAGCATCACATCTTCCAGAATGAGACTTTTCTTCCCAGGACCGGGAAGTACACAGCTCTCCGCTGTGACAACGACAACTATGCCGACCACCTCGACACAAGGGACACCGTTGAGCACCAGTCCACCGGAGTTTATGCCGGCCTCAAGATCAAGGAACTACCATTACCGACCAGCCTAACCGATTTACACGACTGCAGTGGGAACAGCGGCACCATATTTCTCCCTGGAAGACAACTTTCAATTCCCTCCGTTATACTCGCAGCGCTCACTGCAGCGATGTCCACTCGTGCAAACCCTAGTGGGATTAGCTAGCGTATTGTAACCTTTCCATCATATAAGAGTTATAGGTTTATTTAAAATTATTAATATACCACTAGTATCTAGTTTTATTTTTAATATAATTATTCGATCCATTTTATTCTTATACGTTTTTTCATAGTTTTAAAAACTATTTTATATATGATTGGTTGGAGTGTTATACTAATTAATTGCCTTATATATATATATATGGCATTTCTATTTTTTATATTAAAATAAAGTATATAAAACTTAGGATCCGTTTAATAATATGAGATATTTAGACAAACATAGGATCCGTTTAATAATTAAATTAAAAAAAATATATTATATTTGAACTTACTCCGTTTTTAATGAAACTTGGGTCAAAATGTAGACAAAAATATTCTCGTTCTAATGATATATTTATTGTTTTATAAAACGTCATATTTTAGAAGTTATAAGCGCCAAATGAGTGAAGCAGCTGAATTAATTATAATATATATATAATAAAATAATAAAATAAATCAACAAACTAACATCTCATATGTGTATGTGTGTACGTAGTGAAACAACTCATCACATGCATTGAATGCATGGGGGTTACGTGTAGGTTGTGTACACTCCAAGAATCTTGGAGAAAATTTCCAATAAATAGGAACATGCAAGACTTCAACTGTTGTTCATTCTTGCTCCTTTTTCTTCTGCCACTTCTATGTCTCACCATCTCCCTCTCTATTTTCCTTTAATTCTATTTTTTTTCTTTTATATTATACCTATAATAATAATAAAGCCCCGCCCCGTTTTAAGTGTTTTAACCCCTGATCACTAAGTCGATACCCTGTCCGATTGATCTAGAACCCAACAACGCATGTCAAGGCTCTGCCCCACTAAGTACATTGGGGTTCTGTCTCGTGACGTATTGATAAAGTTGAATTTGGGTTATTATACTTAACGCGGGTGCATTATATATTTTATTAAAAAGCTCAGGAGTTATACCCAAGATTATACCAGGAGGCTTTTAGTTGAACCCTAAAGTTACAAAGTGAGCCATTCTCATTTTTATCACCTTTTTGTGATACAGTTATATTTAAAAATGCTTTCCAAAACCTTAAATGTTTATCAGTTATACTCACAGTGATTAAGTTTTTGTATTCTGCAATAGCTGCCGGTATGGGGGGTTTATACATTACTTGACACTCGTTACTATTGGCCAAAATGTTAGCCAATAGTAGTATGACCACTAGCACGGAGGAATTGTGCCCCAGTAGCAATAGCTTATAACTAATAATATATTTTACATACTATATTGAATTATTAAATATACCTTATAAATTTAATATAGTATATTAATTTTTGTAGGATTTTATTTGGGTGTACACACTGTAACCCCTATACAAATATATATACATATGACCAGAGATTTAATATTTAAATCCCTATACAATTTCATTAAATGTTCCAATGGATACAAAAATATATCCTTATTTTATTTAAATAATTTATATTAAATTTAGTGGTATACATCAGTGTTTTAAAACATTGTATTTATACATTAAAGTATAAATTGAATATAGCTACATTCAATTTATATACAGTTGTTTCTTGTAAATTTGTAGGTCCCCTTGATGTGTATGGATCTTTCACAGAATTGTCAATCTAATCAAGAGTGCGGAATCCTCTTGATCAGAATATAGCAGAATGAGTAGAAACAGAAATCACTTTCAAACCGGGTTTCTATTGATTATCGATTACGAGAATTACAATCAATCAAACCCTAACCAACACTCCAAATTCGTCCAAGCACAAGCTCTCACGAATTCTCTATCTCTCAAAAACTGTTTTGGCTGATTAACCTAAACCCTAAAACCTAACCTTGTTTATATAACACAAGGTTTGCTACATGGGCTAGATTAAACCTCATGGACTGCGAATCTGGTCAAGGCCCAATTCGTCCCACATCCCCATAAGTATGGGTTTGGTTAGCCCAAACATTACAACTAACTATTTCAAAGCTAAACCCGCTAACCGTTTATCGTTTAACTAATTACAAGATATCCAAAGACCAAATCTAAGCTGTTGTCACAAACATGCACCAACAAACTCCCCCTTGACAATAGCTTCATAAAATAACTTTGTCTTCAGTCATCTTGCAATCTTCATGTAATCTTGCACTGTCTTTGGTCTTTGGATAGCTTCAGCTTCAATAGCTCTGTCAGCAACAGACTCCCCCTAAGCTGATGCATCCAATCACCAAATCTTCAAAAACTTTAGCGTTTGAGTAAACTCCAGTTCAGCATTTGAATAGCAATCTTCAAAAACCCTTCAACTTTGTCTGCAATGTAGAAAGGAGGGTCTACCATGCATCCAATCAAACTCTCATCTTCACAGCAACTCATCACTTTAACTTCTCAGCAACACACTGCTTCAATCTGTATACTATAAAACAAATATCTCGAGAAACCATAAGAATTTTTCAACACAGTTAAATAAATTATTATTTTTCAAGAGATAGTTAAACTGTATTACAGATTGTAGCATTTTCAGTTTATCACCAACACGCAAAACTTTTTAATCACACACCCTAGAACCCGCATGATTTAAAATTTTGAACTCACTTTCCAACACCGTCTCCCCCTATCAGTAACAATTCCTCCAAGAATAACAGTTTTCCGTACGTTAAGAATTTTAAACAGAAAAAGACACTATTTTTGTATTTTTATATTTTCTGAAAGCAAGTAAATACAAAAGCAATAAACACTCTATTTTTGTGAGAATCACTGGTAAGAAGATCATATCAACACAATCAAACTGTTTCACACAATTAGATAATTCTTTATTTAATTTTTCGTGAAAAGCAGTCCAAGACGATTACCAGTATGTTTGTCCACTTAAACAAAATGCATGAACATTTCAAGTACCATTACCGTATGATACGTTAAGTTAATTTTATTTCTGATATATTAGCGTGTCCCACTTCAGGATATACCCTCGCAATCAAGGTATGCACAAAGATTCATCGTAGTAGGTGAGTATACTGAATTCATCCGTTTTATTTTTCAACGATAGATAATTGGTGAACAGGTCAGTACTTCCGTACAGCAGAGAGACCAAAATATCTTATCGAGGGCTAAGACAAATACCATTTTTGGTACGATTTGTGCTTTTTGCATTTTTTTTTTGAATGACTCTCTTTGAGAGCTTCTTCATTTTCAAGGTTTTGGCATTTTTAGCTCTTTTAAGATATCCTGGGTGTGCCTAGGTCAGCATGTATCTGGATGCAGCAGAAGGACACCCCTGATATCCCCAGATGAAATAACAGTATAAAGACCCAAAACTTCAGATTTTGGCAATCTATCAACGTAAGATTTAAGGTCATTAAACCGTACACCACTGATGTGTTCCCCACTCATACACAGTTCATTTAGGTTTATATCACATTGGTAAGTTGATTATTTCATACTTTTGCCTATTGGTACATCATATGATGAAGCTGCTATCACACTTAAGCAATTTAATTCATTTTCAGTGTGACAGTCTAACTTGCCGAGGTACTATCATTTCTTCTTTTTCATATAGTGATAACTCATTTTTGAATTTCTATTTTTTTATGTTTTTCAATTTTTCAATGTTTTTGTATTTTTTATTTTTAAGAAAAGCAGTAAACTATTTACAAAATTCTTATGAAAAACCAGTTATTCAGGATTCCTCATCCCGTTGAGTTCGACTAAATGTTCAAAGCGAGCCCTGTCAAAAGCTTTAGTATAAAGATCTGCTAGGTTATCTAGTGTGTCGACTCAGCACTTTGAACTTCAATTTAAATCAATCAATATAAATATATCAACAATCTCACATCCCCCTTCATGTGCCTAGAGCAGCCATTATCAACATAAGTTGATAATCCTCCTTAGCAGCTCCTGCACACACCAACTAAGAAATTAGTTAGATTGGGGGACCCAAGCCTTAATGGTCTTGGGTCGTCCAAATTCACCAACTATTGGAACATCCATCCAATATCCATTACTCCTAATTGGGGTCTTGGATCTCAGACCTGTTGATGGAATTTGATTTTGATTTCCACTAGGTCTTTGGTCCTGAGGGTTCCTATACATGTTTGGACTATTTGAACTTTGAAAATTTTGATTTTGGTACCTAGAATTTTGATTCCAAAAAGCATTATTGTTGTAATTTCTAAAGCCATTGTTATAAAAATTTCGACCACCATCATTTTGGTATCGATTTTGATATTGACCTTGACTTCTGAAATTATTAGAATTATAATTGTTCATTCTTGGTGAACTGCTTCTAGGTCTCTCAAATCTGCCTGCTGGAGATCTAGGCTGAAATCTTGGTTGATTTCTTTGAAAACGAGGAACTTGTGGAGTTCCTTTTTCAGCCTTATCTTCACCAACAGCAACATTTTCTGGTTGCTTAGGAGCAGATTTCTTTGGAGAATTTGAGCCTTTCTCCTCACTATCACCTTTCTTCTCTGGTAATTTCCCTCTCTGTTTTTCACTAAGTTGTGCTTCACTCTTTTTGTTAGGACAGCAGCTAGCTACATGTCCCTTTATGTGACACTTAAAGCACGATCTCCTTTTCAAAGACTTCTTAGCTGGAGTCTCTGATGTAGATCCCTTATCAGATGGTGATGATCCCTTAGATGAACCTTGTTTAGTTTGCTTGGGTTCAGATTTTTCTTTGTTTTTATTTTTAGCAAACTCTACATTTGATTCATTTTCAATAACAGTTGTTTCATTTTTCATATCACTACCTTGAACAAAATTAATCTTTTTAACAAAAGCTTGTTTTTTATTCTTAGGCGGTGAATTTTTCTTTTTCAAAGGTTCCCTGTTATTGTTTTCCTTAGCATCATCACTCTCAGATCCATCACCTTGACTTGATGTGGATGGAAAACTACTTGGTGCAGATGCCATAAAGTCTGCTAGCTCATCTTCACTAGGCAGGAATGAATAGTCATGACTAAGAGGAGGTGGAACTTCATTAAAGCCCTGGAAGCCCACACTGGTCTTGTCATTACTCTTCTTTAACCCACCCATCATGTGTTTCATTACAAAAGACGAATCTCTAAATTGACTCAATTTCTTTTCAAGTTCCACAATTTTGAGTTGTGCATCTGACAACTCTTTGCATTTTTCAGAAATCTCTTTTGTTTTCTCAGCCATCATGTCATGAGCTAAGTCTATGACTTGAAGTTTTTCATTTAGTTTGCAAGTTAAAGCTTCAATTTCAGCTTCACAACCTTTTATCTTCTTCAAGTATGACGATTCATTTCTTTTAGCAAAAAAGTTTGCTTCTTTTATGTTAGACATCTCACTTACCAGACTTTGGTTTTGTGTTGACAACCTGTCAACCTCACCCTGTAGTTCACGACATCTCAAACATACAGAATTAGATTGTACCTCTTTCTCATGAACTTCTGAGGTTTCATCAGCAACAACCTGTTCAGCTTCACTCTCTTTCTCTACTTCAGCATCCACTTTTGCTTCAGCATTCTTCACTTCAGATTCAGCGTCACTCACAGTAGTTTCAGCCTCATCAACTGGAACTATCTCTGCCATGAATGCCTGAGTGGCACTCTCATTTCCCTGATATCGCTTTTGTAATGCATCCCACATATCCTTTGAATTAGTGTACTTTGTGAAGGAATGCTTGATGCTATCAGGTAAGGACATCTTTATCGCAGCCAAGGCTCTCTTTTCAGCCTCATACATCTTTTTATCATCCTCTTTCATGTTCACATAGTCTGTTCTACGTGGTCTGCCCTCATAATCATGTGTTGGGTTTATGTACCCATCTTCAATACATATCCACATACGTGCATCCTGAGATTCAATGAAAGATTTGAAGTTGTCCTTCCATGTAAGATAATTCT
>JARYGA010047124.1:0-48143 GCA_030545235.1 Helianthus tuberosus
TGTAACACCCCGTGTTTCGGAAGTCAAAGTCAAAGTCAAGATTGAAGTCAAAGGAAAAAAAGATTGCTAATTGAGATCTGTCACCTCTTGCTCAACTCCTGTTTTGACTTCTTTGACTTATAGTTAATATATTTATGTTATCGCTTTAGTTGTATTATGTGGAGTATCTATTAATAATCGAGGTTTAATCTCATATTAATCACATGTTTGATCGATTTATCGCTTATCGCTATCGCAACTTGAATTATGTGTTCTACGTGTGTGTTATGTTTATGTTGAGGTGTTAATCGAAATCGCAATCTACCGCATCGCAATCGAATCGAAATGCTAAACGCAAGTTGATTAGAGGGATTGTATGTTAGATATAGTAATTGGGATTAAAAGTAATCTAATGGGTAGTACTATCGCATCGCTCTCTCAAATCGCATCGCAACGCTCAACAATCGAATCGAAACGTCAAAACTCATCGCGCCGGACAAGTGGATCGAGTGGCCAACCGATCGAGTAGCCATCCGATCTGATTTCCATTCGATCGGATTGCCATCCGATCGAGTTGCCACCCGATCGGGTTGCCACCCAATCGGACTGCCACCCGATCGACCAGCCTTTTTCCTCACTTTCCTTTTTAGGAAACCTTATAAATACCCCCACATGTCACATCACTTGATGTGACAGCTCTCTACTTGACCCAGCCGCACTCAAGCTCTATTTCCCTCGATTTCTCTCAATTCTTGTAAGTTGCAAACCTAAATCTTGTACTTTTATGATCTACACACACTTCTTCATCATTATATCTTTCGAATCTCAACTTTTATCCGAGAAATCAGCAGATTTGAGGTGTTCTAGGATGATGTCATCATGGTGTTCTTATGAACTTCATGTCTTGGCTTCAATCCACCACGAACAACTTGGATCTGGAAGATTTCCACATGAATAAACAAAGATCTTGCATAGATCTGAACATATTCATGGTGAAAAGGATTGAAAGATGGTTTTCCAACTTTCTTTCAACTCTTTTACATTCAATGCACTCAAAACCCGATAGAATCGGAGCTTGTTCTGATCTTCTACTCATTCTTAGTGATGTATTAGTTCCAGATCTGAATTCTATCCGAGAGATATTGATTTCGGGTTTGAACATGAACTACCGACTCGAACCGTGAACCGGTCGGACTAGGGTGATTCCTGTTCGGACGGGTCACTTTGGCCGAGATAAGGGTTCTGTTGTTCAAGCAAGATATCAAAACGTCTCGTTCAAAGCTACAAAACTTCAAAAGAAATCAAGTGTTTAAGACGATCTGACCATTGGGACGGATTGCCGTCCCATCGGATTGCCACCCGATCGGATTGCCATCCAATCGACCAGCCATCCGATCGGGTTGCACTTGGTTCCATACTTAAACTTTTATTCAAACAGTTCAATGATCTGAACGTTGAACGGATTACCACCCGATCGGATTGCCATCCGATCGAGTGACCGTCCGATCGTGTGACGTTTGGGACTTGGATACTTAAACAATTTTCAACATGTTCAGTAAGTACGGATTACCACCCGATCAGATAGCCATTTGATCGAGTGACCATCATGCTGTGAACTTGTTCTCAAACTGAGAAGCCTCGCCAATCGGATTGCTGTCTGATCGAACGACCGTTCGATCGACCGACCTGAAAGGTAGAGATACTTCTCTTTTTTTAAAATGCTACAACGAAAACTTCAAAGTACAAACCATCATACACAAACACATCTCTCACCAAATGAGGTGACAATCCAATCGAATGGCTATCCGATCGGATGACCATCTGAACGGATTGCCACCCGATCGACAGGCTATCCGATCGGATTGCCATCCGATCCTTGGTACACCTACACCATTTTACGCGCCGACTTTCGCTTATGCTATCGTTAACTGTTCAGGCTAATTCCGCTCTAGCGCTCCCTTCAATCCATTAACTCTATCGCTGTGAGTATACTCGAACCCTTTTTGCTTTATGCACTTTTGGGTGTTACATACGTTACTTATTTTAAATCACATCAAACACACTACGCAATACTTTAACGCTAACCGCTACCGCATGTTATACGTGACCTGATGAATGCTTGTTTGTTATGTTAACACATAGATTGCTGTCTACCTGCCTTAGCAACGATAGTACTATTGTTTGGACTCAGCACCTGTTCACTCAGGGGTTGTTAAGGACTATTAACCACATGATTCGCAGTGGTGAATATGTGTTACGAACTGCCTTGCGCAGTCAACCCGCAGTCATTGGTATTGATAGGATCATGTCGATAACTTACGTGCTTCACATCACACGTTGTACATGCGGGTTATGCATAAACGATTTCGAACTCTATTATGCTATTATCAAACTTGTATGCTCACCTTTACACTATGTGCATTGACTTTTACTTTAATGTATGTGGCAGGTGCTTAAGATGCTAGGATGCCTTGTTTGCTGTGTGATGAAATCGAGGCTAGGAAAGAGTCTAGAAACAAACAAACAAACTATCGTATTTAAAATCTGAGTTGTCGGATCAGTATTTGTTTATGAGACAATTATTTGTAATAGCTGTTTTATTTAGATATGTTAGTGTCGTGCCCCGATGTCTCCACCATCGGTTGGGGTGTGACAGTGTCTTACGACACATAACATGACACCAAGTATGAGGCGGAAGCAATGTGCCTGAAACGTGGTGGATACACCGCAGGTACTTCCTATATATAAGCGTTTTTGACATGTTGCCAAACTTTGTACAACGTGCCATGCGAAGGTCGTGGGTTGTAGTGTTAAGACTATCCTGAACTATGTGAATCTTGTTGAATCCTGAGTCTTTAAATCTATCATGTGTGAAACTATAATGTGAGACTTTGTGAACCTAGACTTATACGATCCTCTTGTTGGATCATTAGGATGTTTTCTCAAAAGCTCTCCGACACTCTCAAGAGATCCAGGGAAAAGTCTCAGAAAAAGATGATGTCCTTCATGGCCAACCAGATCGCTCAAGTCGTGCCAAAGATCGTCTCTGAGATCCAAGGATCGAACACTCCGCACTCTTCTGTTGACTCTAAAACGGAGAAAGAAAAGTCTACCAAGTTCAGCTATAAGCATTTTGTCTCTTGCAACCCTAAGTCTTTCACGGGCAGTGATGGGGTGACTGCTATGCTCGAGTGGTTTGACAACATCGAGGTTACCTTCATCAACAGCGAATGCCCAGAGCAGCTAAAGACCAGGAGTGCAACGGGAATGTTTCAAGGCAGAGCGTTAGAGTGGTGGACAAATGAGAGAAACATCCGATCGAATGAAGAAGCTTATGCCCTTCCATGGGCTGAGGTGCGAGAATTGATGATGCTTGAATTCTGCCCTCCTCATGAACAACTGAAGCTTGAAGAAGAGTTCTGGCACTTGAAGCAGATTGGTGATGATAATCTGGCTTATACTACCCGTTTCAAGAAGCTTAGCTTGATTGTTCCTCACTTGGTTTCTACCCCTAAACGCATGATAACCAAGTACCTCAATGGTCTACCTCCGGCCATGCGTGATTCTATTGAAGCAGCCCAACTCAGAAATATTGAGGAAGTCTACCGTCTTGCAGCTAGTCTCAACAACAACCGCGTTCGTGATAAGCAGTTTGCTAACCCTGCTCCCTCCAAGTCTGCACATCAAGTTACTCAGCAGCAAAGTGGCAGCAAAAAAAAGAGGCGAAAGTCACAGGGTTCAGGATGCAATGCTACTGTTCCTGCTATGAATCCTGCTGCTAAACCTGCTCCTGCTGCTACTGTTCTGAACCCTGCCGTACCTGAAGTCAAGAAGTAGTACTCTGGGACTTACCCCAAGTGTACCACTTGTAATTTTCATCATCCTGTTGCTTCTGCGTGTCGTTTGTGCACCAACTACAATCGCTATGGTCACACGACTCCCTATTGTCTTCAAACTAACCCAGCTTAGCAAGCTCAGCAAGCCCTAGCTCAGGCAGCCCTACCAGCTCTCCCAGCACCTCCGTAAAATCCTAAGCCAGTCAACGCTGTTCGTGCATGCTTCAAGTGTGGAGATACTACTCATCTTCGTAACCAGTGTCCTCAGCTCAACCAGGATCAACAGCCAGCCGCTCGTGGATGAGCGATCAATCTCAATGCTAACCAGGCTCGTAACGACAATGACGTCGTTAATGGTACGTTTCTTGTGAATAACCTTTATGCTTCGATTATATTTGATACTGGTGCCGACAGAAGCTTTGTGTCCATAGAATTTAAATCTTTGTTAAACTGTGCACGCTCTATGTTACCTAACTCATTTTCGGTAGAGATTGTCGATGGGAAGTCTATTCTGGTTTATTCTATACTCTGTGGTTGTTCCTTGACTCTTAACGACCACGTGTTTACTATTGATCTAATACCCATGCAATTGGCTAGTTTTGATGTCATTATCGGTATGGATTGGTTGCGTAAGAACCATGACGAGATCGCTTGTCACGAGAAGTGTGTTCGTCTACCTCTACCGTCTGGTGATATTTTGCATGTCTATTGAGACCGACCTTCGAAAGGGCTGAGGCTGATGTCATGCACACCAGCGTGCAGATGCTTATGTAAACAGAACTTTGCTTTCTTGGCCCACGTGGTGGAACAAAAGAGCAAGGGGAAGAACATAAGCGATGTTCCAGTGATGTGTGATTTCCCTGATGTCTTTCTTGAAGATCTACCTGGTCTTCCACCTCCTAGAACCGTTGATTTTCGTATTGATCTCATACCTGGTGCGACTCCTATCGCCAAGGCCCCGTATCGTCTTGCACCTTCCGAGATAAAAGAGCTATCTAGTCAGCTTCAGGAACTACTCGACAAGGGATTTATTCGTCCAAGTACCTCCCCGTGGGGTGCTCCCATGCTATTCGTCAAGAAGAAAGATGGCTCGTTCCGTATGTGTATCGACTACTGTGAACTTAATAAGCTTACCATTAAGAATCATTATCCCCTTCCCCGTATCGATGATCTATTTGACCAACTACAAGGCACGTCATGTTTCTCAAAAATCGATCTTCATTCCGGTTATCATCAGCTTCGAGTTCTCAAAGATGATGTACCCAAAACCGCATTTCGTACCCGTTATGGACACTACGAGTTAGTGGTCATGCATTTTGGATTGACCGATGCACCCGCTGTGTTCATGGATCTCATGAATCGTGTTTGTAAGCCCTATTTGGATCTTTTTGTGATAGTCTTTATTGATGATATTCTCATTTATTCTAAAATTAAAGTTGATCATGCTCGACATTTACGCTTGATGCTTGAACTCTTACGTGGTGAACGTTTGTATGCTAAATTTTCTAAGTGTGAGTTCTGGATTAATGAAGTACAATTTCTTGGTCACGTCGTTAGTAAGCAAGGTATTCATGTTGACCCGTCTAAAATCGAAGCTGTGAAGAATTGGAGTGCGCCTAAATTTGCATCTGAGATTCGTTCCTTCCTAGGGTTGGCGGACTATTACCACTGATTCATTTCAGACTTCTCTAAGATCGTTATTCCTCTTACTTCGTTAACTCAGAAAGAGAGACCTTTTTTTTGGGGTCCCGAGCAAGAGGAATCTTTTCAAACTCTTAAGACTCTTTTGTGTAATGCTCCTGTTTTAACTCTCCCCGAAGGAAATGATGACTTCGTGGTATACTGCGATGCCTCGAACCGTGGCTTGGGATGTGTGCTCATGCAGCGAGACAAGGTCATTGCTTATGCTTCTCGCCAACTCAAAGTACATGAGAAAAACTATACTACTCACGATCCGGAGCTTGGTGCAGTTGTGTTTGCGTTAAAGATATGGCGACACTACTTGTATGGTACTAAGTGTGTGGTTTTCACTGACCATAGAAGCCTTCAACATATCTTTGACCAAAAAGAGCTGAACATGCGACAGAGACGTTGGGTGGAATTGCTTAACGACTACGACTGCAAAATTCGCTATCATCCTGGCAAGGCGAATGTAGTGGCCGATGCCCTTAGTCGTAAAACTCATGTGAATGCTATTCGTATCTCTAATGATCTCCATGCATGTATTCGTGATGCTCAGTAGTCGTCAGTAAATGAAGGAAGTCTAGAAGTGGAAATCCAAGGCGCTAAGATTGAACAGCTCGAAACTAAACCTAATAGACTCCAATACTCCCTCAATCGCATCTGGGTACCGGATCGCGATAATCTCCGTGAGCTCATTATGAATGAGGCTCACAAATCCCGTTACTCTATTCATCCAGGAGCCGATAAGATGTACCATGATCTGCGTATGACTTATTGGTGGCCTGATATGAAGAAGGACATTGTTGTATATGTTTCCAAATGCCTTACTTGTATGAAAGTTAAGGCTGAACACCAACGTCCTTCAGAACTCTTAGAGCAACCTGAAATCCCAGTCTGGAAATGGGATAGCATCGCTATGGACTTTATTACCAAGATACCTCGAACACCTTCTGGCCACGATAGTATCTGGATGATAATTGACCATTTGACCAAATCAGCCCACTTTCTTCCCATTCGTGAAGATTATAAAGTGGAGAAACTTGCTCGAATCTATACAGATGAAATTATATGCCGTCATGGCATACCTCTTAACATAATCTCGTACCGTGATGTTACTTCACATCTTTGGCAAACTTTTTAATCCACCATGGGTTCTCATTTGAATCTT
Organism: Helianthus tuberosus; assembly: GCA_030545235.1. Classification (NCBI taxonomy): domain Eukaryota; kingdom Viridiplantae; phylum Streptophyta; class Magnoliopsida; order Asterales; family Asteraceae; genus Helianthus; species Helianthus tuberosus. Next base: position 6,667 of record JARYGA010047124.1, read on the forward strand.
AGCACGGCTTTCCATCCTCAGACGGATGGATAGACCGAGCGAACTATTCAGACCCTGGAGGATATGCTCTGTTCTTGTGTCATCGACTTTGGTGGTAACTGGGATGTACATTTACCATTGATTGAGTTCTCGTACAACAACAGCTATCATTCCAGTATTCAGATGGCTCCTTTCAAAGCTTTGTACGGCCGCAAGTGCCGATCTCCTCTCAGCCGGCATGAGATTGGTGACAAGCAGTTTACTGGCCCTGAAATCATTCAAGAGACAACGGATAAGATTCTACAGATCCGTGACAACTTGATCAAGGCTAGGAGCAAACAAAAGAGTTATGCTGATAATAGGTGCAGGCCTCTGGAATTTGATGTTGGTGACTGAGTTCTTCTCAAGGTATCTCCCTGGAAGGGAGTAGTTCGATTTGGTAAGAAGGGAAAGCTCACACCTCGCTATGTGGGTCCTTTCAAGATACTCAAAAGGATTGGCAAGGTGGCGTACAGACTCGACCTGCCACAAGAACTGAACAACGTGCATCCAGTGTTCCACGTATCTAATCTACGTAAATGCCTAGCCGACGAGGAATTGCAGGTCCCCCTGCAAGATTTGCAAATAAACGAAGCTGTACACTTTGTGGAAAAACCGGTTGAAATCATGGATCAGGGCGTCAAGCGACTGAGGCGCAGCAAAATTCCCATTGTCAAGGTTCGATGGGAAGGAAAGCATGGCGCCGAATTCACTTGGGAACTGAAAAGTGAGATGAAGGCCAAGTATCCGCAGCTCTTCGAGCAGTCTTCTACCTAGATTTCGGGGATGAAATCTCCTAAAGGAGGGGAGACTGTAACGCCTGCATCCCTAGACTTTTATCTAATTGACACTTTTAGCCCCTATACTATGTGATATTTGATACTTCTAATACTTGGTAAACTTATGCTATGATTCTATGAGACTATGATTCTATGATGCTATGACACTACGATTCTATGATACTAGGGTTCTAGAATACTTGATACTTTGGTGCTTGACTCTTGAGGCTCATGAAACTTGAGACTTGGTTGAACGAGGGACTGGAGACTTTTCACAGGTGAAAACTATGGAAACTTGTTTTAATAATGTAATCTAGTCACATGATACTATTACCCAATAAATACGCAATGAAACTCTTGATCTAACGCGCGAAACGAATCAAAGACGGAAACACGGAAAGGATGGATTGGCCGAGTGGTAATCCGATCGGATGACCATCCGATCGGATGACCACCCGATCGGATGACCACCCGAGGATGACCACCCGATCGGATGACCACCCGATCGGATGGCCACCCGATCGGATGACCACCCGATCGGATGACCACCCGATCGGATGGCCACTCGACCGAGTTGCCACCCGATCCGTGCACACCGCCTTCACTCATTCTGACACTATAAATAGGTCTATCATATCACCATTCTCACTGATGTGACAGCCTCACTCGACCCAGACGCACACACTCCTCTTTTCCTCCATTTCTTGGCGATTTCGGTACGTTTTACACTAGATTCTTGTACATCTTTGATCTACACACAATTCCCTACATGATTCTCCTTTGAAATCTCACTTTTCACCATGAAACCTCTAAGATTTGAGCTCTTGAGGGTGACGTCATCATGGTGGTTTATACAAACTGTTGAATGATGTCATTTTGATCAAGATCTAGCTCAGATCTAAGGAATTTCATAAGTTTTTACACTAAATCTTTACTAAAACTGAATTTTACAACTAAAACTCATGTTTATCTTCTTCTTTTCTTAAGACTTTTATGAATAAACGGTTTGATCTGGATTCAAACGGACTGAAGACTTAAAGATTAGTCTGAAGTTGGTTTGGAGAAGGACTGTTGCCGGTAAAGATGACCGGAGTATGGATTCTGACTTGAACACCGTCACGAACAGACGACTGAACGGACTAGGGTGATTTCCACCCGATCGGATCGGTTGTGCACTGAGGGGTTCAACGTTGTCTTAATGTGTACCACGTCGTGAGTGTTTAATCAGAAACTTAGAAACTTTACAAGTTAGGAATGGGACAAGGACAACCCGACCGAGTGGCAATCTGATCGGATAGCCATCCGATCGAACTGCCATCTGATCGAGTGACACCTGCCCCATAAACCCTAACACTTGGATACTTGAAACTTTGATCGTCGAATGACAATCTGATTGGATAGCCATCCGATCGATCTGTCATCCGATCAAGTGTCATTACCTTAAACATCCTTGGAACTTTGAATCTTTGATCGTCGAGTGGCAATCCGATCGGATATCCATCCGATCGAATTACCATCCGATCGGAGTAACAACGAATCTTTTTGAAACTTTGAAACTTAGAACTTTGGATCGAATGGCAATCCGATCGGATAGCCATCCGATCGAATAGCCATCCGTCCCATTCACACACATGCCATCTCAATCGAATGGCAATCCGATCGGATGGCCACCCGATCGGACAACCATCCGATCAAGAGGACTGATCCGACACTTGGTTAAATCTCGTTGTTCTGCCCGACTCTTATCTGTTGTAAATCTAATCAGGCTAATTCTAAAGAGCTCCCTTTGATCCAATAACAGTTAAACTGTTAAGCAATCACTATGAGTATACTCGATCCCTTTTTATTTTAAACTTTGGGATGTAACATGTATTCTCTTAAACTATGATACTTGAAACTTTTGGAAAGTAAACTCTATCCTATGTGTACGTGAAACTTGTGATTCTTGTATTCTATTTGTGCTATGTGAACGTTTAATCCAGGGTGTGTAGTTCCGCCTTAACAATAGTAGCACTATAGGAGATGCACATCCCCATTATTCTCGGGGGTAATGTTAGGAGGATTCTAGTTTTCCTTGAGACTTGGGAAAAACAACAAAGCATCGGGATAGTTGGGCTATCACTTGTTGGACTGTGAACACTAGCATGGCTGAAACTATTTTGTTAACATTACATATGGATATGAGTTGTTTTAATCTATTATTCTATTACTCAAACTTGTATACTCGCCAGTACATTTTTGTACTAACTTTATTTTAATACATGTTGCAGGCTGACATGATGCTAGGATCCATGAAACAAGCTAGGGTGAAGCTTAGATACTCCACGTAGCTAAATCTAGAAACTATGAAACAATGATCATGTTTGTTTTGATACTATGATTATGAGTGGTTGATGTTTGTTTTAGAAAATTGCATGAAATCAATCTAATTTATAATGAAACTAATTAGTGTTGTGGAATCTCATGAGCAATCTGAACGCTTAGTGCTCGCACCCCGATGTTTCCGCCATCGGTAGGGTTGTGACAGGGACCTTGCAGTTGGTTGCCAAGTAATCAATTCTCAGTAAGGGGTGCCGGTTCTTGTAGGTTAGTTGTCTATCTCCCTGTAACCTATGCGTCACACTTTTTTTACATTAATTCTTCTGAGTTCCTTTCAGATTAGGCTGTATGCACGTGTAAAAACTTCGGTCCTACTTGCTAACGAATAACACCGGGGGATTCCCACGGTGAGAAGCTCGGCCTGGTAGATTTCCTCTTTCTAGCAGCTCTTGCAGTTGCATCAGAGGCTCATGTATCTCGGACGGAGCTAGTTGGTAAGGCATCATCTGTCACTGGTGCCGCTCCTGGCACTAGGTTCATCCTAAACTCCTCTTGTCGCTGTGGAGGTATCTCAGGTAAGTCTTCAGGAAAGGCTTCTCGAAATTCCTCCACCACGGGGATGTCTTTAGGCTTTGGCTTCATGGTCTCCTTATTGACAACATGAGCAGGGAAGCTATGCAGTCTATTCGGAGGTGCTCCTGTGTCTCCACGACCAATGTGAGATGTCGCAATCCACTACCTTATGGGGCCTAGTGCCCTCGCATCTATTGCAAGAAGGTTGTGTACTATAAGTGTCTCATCATTCACAAGAGAGATGCGAATGACTTTCCTTATGACGAACATCTTCAGCTCTATACTTGGATACCCAATCCAAGCTGACTACATGATCATGACTTCCCAAGTCAACAGTAATAGAAGGTTCCCGCCTTCTAAGTTCCGAAAGACAATTTTTAATTATCTCATTCACTTTATCTAACCTTCTATATGCCAATTCTATGGAATACGGGCGTCTATTCTACTTGAAACTAGGCCAAGTAGTTTCTTACATTCTAAGCATACAAGGTTAAAGTTGGTGCCAGTATTAATCAAAAATGGATGCATAGAATTGGTTAATAGGGAACGTACTCACAACCGCATCTGGATCCTGGCGTGCATCACGAGCTCCGATCATGAAGACCCTTCATTGTTTGGTTCTTCCTAGGGCAATCTTTCCTAAAGTGCCCTACTTCACCACATCTGTAGCAACCTGGAACTTTACCATTATCTCTTCCGTTTGGATACTTCGCCCAACAAGCATCCTTGTTGTAACCTTTTTTTCCACACCTTCCACACTTAGGCCTCAGACATCGACCTTCATGGTGAAAATTGCATTCCTCGCATCTCGGCTTAGTCCCCAAGTAAACCTTACCACCGGCCTTATTAGTGGCTCCATTAGCTTGCATGCCACGAGACGGGTCCACTTCCCTTCTTTTGGTTGCTTTAGAGCTTCCATTACTAGCTTGGGTGCCTATCTTTAGGTTCGAAGACTTCCTTTTCTTATTGCCCGAAGACTCCACATGAGTCTCTTTCTTATTTGCCTCAGATCCCGAAAACTTTCCCATACGTAGAGCTTCTTCAGTAAGTGTGACACTCAAATCGATAGCCTTTGTGATGGTTGGAGGCTTTGAGGCAGTAACCATGCTCAGGATTTGAGGTGCAAGTCCCCAAATGAATCACTCAATCCTCTTGAACTCTGGCTCGACTAATTAGGGAACAACCCTAGACAAGTCGTGAAAGCGTTGGACGTACTCAGAAATCTTCGGCTCGTCCATTTTCAAATTCCATAACTCAGTCTCAAGCTTCTGGATTTCGGCCCTAGAATAGTATTTCTTCCGCATCAATCCCTTAGCTCGTCCCAGCTTAGTGCATAAGCAGTAGCTTCACCAAGGGTCTGAACCTGAAGGTTCCACCAGAAGAGTGCGCCATCCAAAAACAACCCTGATATATAGGTAACACTCCGCTTGGGTGAACATTTACTCATTCTCAGAACAGAGTCAATCTTTTTTGCCTAACGAACAAATGCAACGGCACCTCCTGTGCCGTCAAAATTCAATGGCTTGTAGTCCAGGAACTGTTTATAGGTGCAGCTAGTTGGAGGGTTACTTCCGGAAATGCTACCGCTGTGTTCAGAGTGGAGGGCTTCATAACTTGAGAAATGCGCTCATTGTATTCGGCCATAGTTAACGTAATGGTGTTCGTGTCACGTCTGGGCGGCATCTTCTTCTGTCAGAAAGTAGGGGGTAGGTTAGACAACATTCCATAATTGTCTATGAGGTACATATTACCACAAGCAAAATGTAATCACCAAATATTACATGCATATATAATCAACAATGTATAAGTAAGGAAACAACTACTGAGCTTTCATATATGCTTGACAACTTGACTTATTGTTTGTAACGGGGAAAACAAAATGAACTCGAGGTTACATCACCTCGGTCATACAAGTTTCATAATATGAAAGTAGTAGTTATTTTCCTTCTACGTTGGTTTTCTTAGGTCTTTAGCTTCACAAAGACGGTTACACTTTCCAAGAGATGGGGGTTGTACATATAGGGGTGATAGAGAGTGTAACATCACTAAATCCTTTCCGAATGTTATCCATCTTCACTTGCTTAGATATCGGTTCCCAAATGACTCGTATACGGGTAGAAGTGTCAGACACGAAGTAGGCAAAGACAGGTTTCCTACTTTGCAAAGTGCTATAGCAATTGTCTAGGTATTTCTCTACTAGATGAAGGTGTAAACACTTAGGAATAAATTTTGGATGGGTGGTGATCATTAGCTTGACCCGCAGAGTCCACCAGGATTCCCATGCACTACAAGTCGTTAATACGTGGGCCCCCGTAATAATAAATTGTCTTGCACGGTCACCCCAACTTTCCCTCGTTCAAGCAGATGATCAACCAAACAGGGGACACTACTGTCCTTATACCTCTGACATGGAAAGGACCATTGCTGTGGTCCACGCGCTAACATCCATTATCGTTACGCGCGAATAGGCACGATGATTAAACATAATAGGAATAAGGAGAATTCCGAGTAGTTGGAGAGGCACCTTCAAGATGAGTACTTCATCTTCCTTGTCTGGTCAAGTGTGTCGTCAATCTTGCTTCACAAAAGCCACAGGGACCTCGTCCCACTGATGAGGGTGCTATCTAAGGTTGCCTCCTCGGCCCCTCGCTGTCACCACCGTAGTCAGGCACCTTCGCATTCGAGAGGGAAGAACATCCATCTTCTACGTAAACAAGCTCAAGATATCATTTGGAAATCACTCCAGCCATGAGCTTCCAATAAGCGCGAGGTCGATAGTCTCATCGTGCGAGTCAAGAACAATAATAGGATTCGGAGTCATAGGTATCTCGTTCACGTCAATAATTATTCCGTACACTTATACGTATATATATATTAATGAATAAGTATGTTACTTAGTATAAACAGGCAAATAAATGCATCATGTCACATATAACTCTCGTTTGTCCTTCCGGGGGGGGGGGGGGTCATTTTGTCTTTGGCAAGTCTATCCCACGTAGACTATGCCTTAATTGGCACTTTAATTTGGGGTATTCTCCTCCCTACTAATGTCCCACGTAGACTATGCCTTAACTAGCTTTGTGACACTAAAACAATGCTTCTAGTAAGAATTTGATGTTTCGGGTAGTGTCCGGTTGTTCGTTTCGTTACTGTTCGTTAAAGGGCTAAATTGCGCAGTTTAGTGTGCTTTATGTTGTCTTTCATGACAGTTTTGATTCCCGACTCCTAGGAAGGTATTCAGGACCATTACAACATAATTCTGCATTATATTTAGTTGTTAAAATCTGAATTTATTTATTTTCTACAGAATTTTGTAGTTTTAGTGTGTTTCTGGCACTTTCCGGCACCTATGTCATCACTAGGAAGGCAGTTTTTTAATCCCTACTTTCCTACACACTATCCTAGTATATCACTTAGTTCTGGGGCTTATTATGTGTCTTAATATCACGTCTGTCTAAGTACTGAACTCCCGTCAGTACTTCTAGTTTGTCTGAAAACTGTGCCAACTCTGCTCTGTGCATTAATAGAACTATATTGTGTTGTATGTATATAATAGTAATCAGAATTTCATTCGTCTTGTAATCTAAATTATGCACAGACATTAAAGCACATATTACTGTTTAATTATTGTACGGAATGTATGGAAAAGTGCCATTTGTCACAATTTTTGCATAAAAAATGTTTCTACGGTCTCGGATTTCATATAAAACTCCATTAAACCATCCATGCATCACAATCAAGTTCCTGATTTTCGCACAAATAAACTATTACAAACTGATTAGTTTCAAAACCATACTTACCGACACCTGATCAGAATTTCCTTTAATATGATTGAAGATCCATGTCTTCAAAATCTACTGTCAAAATTTTTGCTCAATCCAACGGTCGGATCTCTTGGAATAAATCAACCTTTACGACTGCATTTTTAGTTCTGAAAATTCAAACAGCTACGATTTGAGCTGTAAATCACCTACCTACGGAACAAATTTCGTATTTCCAACCGTTGGATGTTAACATTAATGAGTCAGAAAGCTACTATAAATATTTGGGCTCGATCCAACGGTTGGTTTTCCAATACCAGCTACTTCTTTCAGATCGCACAAAATAAAACGGAAATCACATAGACGAATCTAACTTTTCGACATCTAAAAACGAATTTAACTTAAGATTTTTGAGAGAAAAGAGCTTACCATTGCATTCTTATCATAGAGAGATGGCTTTGGGTTGAAATCCGCAACTCCGGCCACCACCGGCTGTCGCAAACCGCCATCGGACCACCGTTAGACTACCACTTCCTTTCTCTCTCTCTAGTTCCATGCATTTCTCTCTCTAACTCCAGCCATTTTTTCACAAATGAGCCTAAAGTTGCCTTTTTATACATTCAACTTTTTTATAATTACAATATACACCCTCAAGTTTAATTTTTTACAACAATGCCCCTTTAAGTTTGGGTAAGCCACAAGATGAGGTAACGGTATTTCCCCGAAGCGAACCCGTCATATTTCTCGACTTATATTGCTAAAATACAATCCATTAAGATATATTGTTACCCAAAGTTATTTTCCTCCATTAATAGTTCCAAACAAATAATAAAATATTATTTTACAACTTCACTCGAAACGGGATGTTACAAGTCTACCCCCTTAAAGTAGGTTTTGTCCCCGAAACCTCTTCATTTTAAAATTAATTTTACTATTACCTTCCTACTAACATTTCTTCCCAAGGGCTAAAATAAAACGTATACCTATATATCTTTCTTGAAACGACCCATCGTATTACATAGGCATACATTCCAAGTCTTTTTGCTTTCTTAGTGTCCGACAATTATTCTATCTTGTCAAATCTTCAATTATGTTTACCATACAAGCCCTATTAGTGGCATGACATACTCAAGCTTATAAATACAAGTTGCTCTGAGACAACTTTTATTATTATCTTCTTCGTCCATCATCGAATTCTAAATTAAACTTGCTTTAACATCACATCTTGCAATTCATACATATATTTTTAATAGTATTCAATTTTTACATAATTCCTCATTTCAAATCACATTATCACATTCCTTTCCTGTTCATCAATTACATGAAAGCAACTTCACCTATTGTTGCCACCTAGACATCTTATCAAACACACTTGGCATGCGTACCATATTTATGGCACAATGTACACGTACTTTATGCTTAACTTCCTAGTTTATGGTATCAATCACCATGTTTCTTTCCAAAAACCAAATATGAATCATTCATCAACACTAAACATAACACAATTTCTAGCCCTTTCAATCTATTTATTAATTTGGAAAAATATGATTATGGGGTTACCCAAGATTTGACCCCCATCATGCCACCCTCCAAGAATCTCATTCAACAATTTCAAGAAATTAACATAAATTCTAACTTAATAATCAATTATAAGTACAATTCCTACTAAGATTCGCATAGAATGCTAGGATTAATCATAATCACCAACCAATTTCATTCAAACATCATGCATTGAGTCTCTAACCAAAATCCATCATCAAATGAAATTCCATCACTTACCTCATGTTTCAAATCACTAGACCATTATAAATACTTGATCATGCAAGTATTTTGGGGGCTGAATTCCATCAACAATTTCAGGATTTAGAGTAGTTTGATAGAAGTCCTTTTTTTCCTTTGTATATGTCAACACACACACACACACTTACACATATCTAAAGGTTTTAATTTATAAAAACATTAATTTAAACTTGCAATTTCAGCCTCTCATGTTTGCTATTTGATCTCATTTGTCACAAACATCATTCCCAACTATTTAAATTACATTCTAACTACATAAAATAACTTAGTTATCTTATTTCATACCATAACACAAGAAAACATATTAATAAATTATAAATTTAGGTTTTGGGGTGTTACAAATCTACCCGCTTAAAGGAGGTTTCGTACCCGAAACCATTTTCATTACTACTGGACTAAGTCTACTCTTACATTCCGGTTGTTTATTCATTCAAATGATATAATTAGAATGCATACCTAGGTATGTTGTGTGAAACTGTTACACATACATTCATAATTCATATTTCATATTTCAAGACTTTAATAGTCATCAGGCACTCATTTCTACCAGATATTTTTTTTTGTTCTTGCAAAATACTAAATCTCTAGTAAACATTATCATTCTGTATTTATTCATTCATTTCATTCAAAATTTACAGCCATATCACAAACCCACCTTACATCCCATACAATTACACATTTGTGACAAAGCATAATCATATGTTTTGTTCATATGTTCTTTTAATAATGGAAAGACTCTCAGTCAATTATCAAGTACAATAAATCGATCATTCCCATTTTCCAACTTATAAACCACAATTGTTCTTTTATACTTGTGCTAGTCACATAAGTATTCATCATGATCCTCCTTGCATCAATCTACTATTAATGTTCTTTCAAGTACTTTCCTTATCGCATAATACGTTAACCTATGAACGTATGTATGCCACAAACTTTTAATCATGGTACAATTATCATAACGAAGTTACTATCTCATTCCTAGTCATTAATAATAAATCAGAAGTTAAACACCGGTCTATTGTCATTACCATTACATTTTCTAGATAAACCCCCTTAAGGTAAATTTTTCGAGTCATTTCATTCATGCCAATTTTTTTCGTCTGCTTCGAGCATTACTTTCAACACTCACATATGCACATGGCTCAAAATTTTTATTCGAATACCAAATTATGTCACAAAAATTTCATTCAAGGATTCAAGATTTCCCAATCAAGGAAATGATTCCTCATTAGAAGTCAAAAACATTCTATATTATGTCATTCTTGTGCTACCATTCATTCTTATGGAGAGTACTATTCAACCTACCAATTTCTATTTAATAAATCATAAGCTAAGAAATTACTAACCTCGTTCTCATGGCATTAACAAATATTCCATAAGTTTGGACACCCCGCTTCATCCTAAGGAACAAAAGAAGCAAAAATGCAGCCAAATCTAACAATAATACAAGAAAAGGAATAAACGTGGCATGCCCGACCCCTCGACAGCATCTTCCCAAGCAAAAACAAGACATCAGAAGGCTGAACACGACCCGTGCTCAATGAGCACGGGGGCGTGCCCAAGTGTCTGCAAAAAAGACAAAGTTGTAGAAGCTTCTATTTCCCAACACGGGGGCATGGCCAGCGGACACGGGGCTGTGGTCAACGCTAAGATACGCAGAATCTAGGCAAATCTTGATAGTACAGATACGCTTCTGCACACGGGGTCATGCCCAGCGGACACGGGGGCGTGGTTAACTAATGCAGACTAACTGCAATTAATGAAGAAAGAGAAGATGGGTGGACACGGGGCCGTGTCCGGGCATCTGTACAGGCTATAAATTGGGGTGCTTGGCTCACTTGCAAACCATCCCTTGGCAAACCACCTCTCTCACACTTCACCCACCCACCACCACCATCACAACCCACATCCACCACCATCATCTATCATCTATCATTGAGTGTGTGAGTAGTCTCGGGATCCAAGATTGATCGTAAGAGTTCTTGACAATCAAAGGCCATGTTTTCCTAAGTCTCTTACATCACTTGGTGAAGATAAGCATTTAGTGTAATACATTTTATTTTTAATCTTTTCGCACTTTTTATTTGGTTATGTATTAATGACTTTAATAACTAGTTTCTTATGTTGAAGGTGAATCTTCCTTATCATTTGTCCGTGATTTCTTGGCATTATTTTACTGTCTATATAAAATAAAAGATTTTCACCATTCATATCTCCACTGTCTATATGGAGATATGTTGGCTACCTGGTCGAGGGTTAAGGGAATGGTTTGGTAAGAGTCTTGCCTTGTTCAGTGTATAGATCCTACAAGGAGCTGGGTCAAGTTTAGTAGGACCTCCTTCAATACCCACTGGTATTGAATGGCGGGGGTCCGAATTCCTTGATCCCCTCATATGTAAACTACTATTAAAACTTTAACCCGACTATTTAGGATTGTATCCCTGCTGACTCAAACTACTTAGTCGAGGGTAACGTCACCTTCAAAAGAGGGGCCTACCACATTACGCATTAATAACTTAATTAATTATCTTTCAATAATCCAACCCTTTAGGATTGTATCCTTGCTGACTCAAACTACTGGGTTGAGGGTAACGTCACATTCAAAAGAGAGGCCTACTACTATAACTAAGATAATCTCTTAAAAAGTGAAAAAGTGCGGAAATAATCAAAGGTTACACTAAAGGCGAGTCGGATCCAAGTGATTCATCTTGTCTATCTATTTTTATTTTTATTTTTATTTTCAGCATTTTTTAGTTAGTTTTATTTTCTTGTTTTAAAACCTTTTCTAAATTTTTGATTTGATTAGACGTTGAGGATAAACCGGTACTAAAAGCTCTTGTGTCCTTGGACGACCTCGGTATCTTACCAACACTATACTACGCTCACGATGGGTGTACTTGCCCATATGTGTGTTTAGTGTTAGTAAATATCGTGTTTTCTAAATTTAAAACTTGGCTAAAGTGTTAAAAAGGGCTTAAAATATACTTAAAAACTATACGACACTCACGCACATCAAGTTTTTGGCGCCGTTGCCGGGTACACAAGGATTTTAAGAAAGTTAGGAATCAACGGCCTAATCATTTTTCTTATTTTTTCTATTTTTTTAGGATTTTTCTTAAATTTTCAGCTTCTGCAGAACTCAGCACGGGCCGTGCCCACTGAACACTCCCCGTACCCAATCTTTGGTACTGGCAATCCTGTTTTAAGTTAGACAGTAGCTGAACACGGGGCCGTGCCCAATCAACATGCCCCGTGCCCAAGTATCAGTTACTGAAAACAGAACCGTAAGATCCTGACGGTTGGTAATTTCTGACACAACCATGAGTGATACTGATTTTTTTTTACTTCCAACCCTCTTATGGTACGTGGTGTCAAATATGTGGTGGAAATCATAAAGATTTAGAATGCTATTTCTTAAATTACAAACCCCACTATATAGACCCATTGTTTTCCTGTAGCCTTAAGAGGGGCGAAAGTAAAAATAATCCCTATCTCTCCCTCGAATCGACCTTTCTAGGAGAAATGCTTCTTGATGAGTTATTTCAACTGGAAGATCTAATTCTTAATTGGGTAAGAGAACTTGAGACGGATATCATTAATTCACCTCAAGACAATATCCAAGAATAATTATTTGTATCGCATTCAAATAAAAACAACTTCGTTGTTCCCGATACCACCTCTAACTCTCATGAAGACTTGAGCGATAGTCAACCTTGTGTCGATTGTGCTATGAAGGACTCCCCATCGACTTCGTTCGATGCATACATAGACCTGAGCGATTCGGCATACACCTTCTTTAACGAGAGCCCGAGACAGGGTTGGACTTGTCCACCTACATTTAGGATAGGAATCACCCTTACCGACAACCTCTTGCGTTCTCGTCTAAATCTAGAGCAATTAAGGTATCTCAGGCATTTCGATGTTGTTCCGTCCAGTAAGGAACCACCCGATCTGGATGAATTCCTTAGAAATAGACGAAACTTCATAAACAGCCTCTAGGCACGGGGCCGTGTCCAGGTCAGCACGCCCCCGTGTCCACCAAAAGATTCCTTTCTGACTTTTGGTCAGAATACGGACAAAATGTGTCAGGATTTTGTCTGCGCACGGGGCCGTGTGCAGCTTGCTGTCATTTTCTATAAATGCAGCCAAGAATCCTGCACATTTGGACCACTCCAAAAGACAGAGATTTGCTGGATCTTCACACATACCATCCTAGGTATATTCTAAAGAAGGTTCCCAACAACCATCTTGTCTTTTCTACTTTTGTCCATTGCATTCTTCTCCATTTTTCACCTCAACACCTCCATTAGAGCTTGAAATCACCATGGTTCCAAGCTTTATTATGATTTTTGTTAGGTTTTCATTCAAGGAATCTTGTTAAAAATAAGTTCTACAACATTGTTTTAAGTTATTTCTGCTTAAAAATGCTTTAAAAATTTGAAAAATAATTTGAAACTCCAAGATTCCTTGTCCCAAAAATCTGCAGACAAGTGAACACGGGGCCGTGCTCATTGAACACGGGGCCGTGTCCGAGGTTACTGTTTCATTAAAATGAACTCTTTTCAGTTTATTTCCGTAGAATGTCAAGCCAAAACAGTGGAACTTCGTCAGCACATTCCAGAAATAGTCGAAGAGAACAGAGGTCCTCAATCGAAGCAACTCTCGTACGCTACGTGATGGCATTACGTGAAGCTCTTGATGAGATGACATCAGTAGAGGAGGTCCTAATAGACCGTATAAATTATCTTACGGTGGGGTTGGCAAACAGTTTTCAAGAAATCAACCTCTTGCACCAGAGGTTGAACATTCTTGTGACACCTCCCATGGAACCGATTCTCCCCCAAGAGGATTGGAACCTAGCACTTGGAGTCAATAATCCCACCGGGTGGGATGACATCCCCGTGGAACCTCCTCTTGGCAACTTGCAAGAAGTCCCGGTGGAAGTTACACCCCCATAAAATGATGATGCCAATGAGCCCGCCTTTCTTCTCCCAAGGGAGATAGAAGAATGGCTCGCCGACGTGTGAGGAACCCATATCCGAAGGAAGAAGTTTTTCGAGTCGCATCTAACCGAGAGAATTATCTTTTCAGAAATTTTGCTATTAGAATAAGCTATAGGCTAAAACTTCTTTTTGGGTTTAGACTTCTTGTGTTTTCTGACCTATTTATCTAAAATTTTCTTTTAGGAATGTTATGTAACTTTCTCTATTGAATGAATGATGGTTTTACTTAAATTGGTGTTTGGATGATGATCTAATGGATAAAACACACTCGGGATGGTGAAGGATACTAAGGGAAACTTGCACCAACACCCCATGCACAAAAACAGAGCCTCCCGATAATTTTTCTTCATTACAGCAAGTTCGGCACGGGTCGTGTCCCGCCAACACGGCCCCGTGCTGAAAGGTCTGTAGAAAGATGCCCAGTTCAGGTAACTGGACGAACACGCCCCCGTGCCCAAGCTTCTGTTACTTTTTGATACATTCTGTTACCGGCAATCTGAACATGGGGCCGTGCCCGGACACCACGAGCCCGTGTCCAGATGTCCAGTAACATAAAATTTTGTTTTTAACACACTTTTTACACATTCAATCAACCTAAAAATATATTTTTGGGACACATTGAGGACAATGTGTAATTTAAGTGTGGGGGAGATGCTAAAACCTTGAATTTTGCAAGTCCTAAATACAAGCCTTACACAAAACTCTATTGGAACCGCTAAACACCCCAAATTTTTTCAAAAATTTTTCATTTTTTTTACTTGTCTTGGTTTGATTTGGGAATAACAAGTTCTAAAAAGGTTATATTTTTACAAATTTACAACCGATAGCGTCGTGATAAAAAGAACCAACATAAGAAAATTATGAAACGACATGACAAATCTAGTTAAAATTTGATTATATATACTTGATCACATAAAAACCCATTCCCATAAAAAGTGAGTTTTGAGCCTTTATTGAGCAAACAAATACACATCTTTAAATTAAATGCTCATTTTTCGTTTCTTGTGTGAATAGCCGCTTGGTTTCTTACGACTCTAGAACTTGCCATGACGATACATTCCTGGTCCTTACCAACTTAAACCCAAGTAAGTAAATGATGGAGGCATTAGGACTAACCCTTTTTCTTTCAACACCATTATTTTTTTTACCACCTACCCAAAATCCCCCTAGTTAATCCCTTTGAGCCTAAACCTTTTCATTTCTTAACCCAAAACAAACACCCCTTTTCCCCACCAAAACCCTTTTTCATTTTAAACCCTTTATTTTAGTAACAAAGCTCGGTTTTCTTGTGACTTTCTTATCAAAAAAAAATATAAGAAAAGAAAAATAAAGTTAGCAATAAACAAACAAAGCTCATCAAAAGAAAGCCTTTTTGAATAATGCGTCATTAAAATAAAAAGTCACAAAAACAAAATGTTTTACGAAAACCGACGCTTTTTACGCCTTTTCACCCTTTTCTACTAACCACTAACCCAACCACCTACCTTTAACCCAAGCCTAACCCTTCCCCAAAGTCCTCTTGATACTTGCAAAGGTTTATAGTTAAAAAGGAGGATGATTGATTGCTTGGCAAGCATATGGTAGAAGTAAGTTCCATGCTGCTCTCGAGTGCTTCACAAAAATACATCTTCGGCCGAGTGTTGAGTGATCCCCCGTGAGGTATGTGAACTTGTATATAAATGGAATTTTAAAGAGGCATGTTATGCCCAAATAAATAATTTCTCTTATGTAATGTTTTAAATAAATCATAACGAATAGGATTGTAAATAAAATAAAAATAAAACCTAATAAAGAATCTTGGAATCCCGACACTCTATGACAAGCCCAAAACCTTCTCTTCTACCCATTCCATTTGGGTGCGTAAGCCACAAAATAAAGAGTTTTGCTTGAGTACAAGCAAAGATTCAAGTGTGGGGGTATTTGATGTGTGTAAAATACAACATATAAATTACATCAAATGTGGCATAAAACTAACCCTTTTTTAGTACTAATGTTCGAAAAAGTGTGTTTTTGTCTTCCTTTTATATTTTCAGGGTTAAATGAGCTTAAAGGAACAAAAGAAGCAAAAATGCAGCCAAATCTAACAATAATACAAGAAAAGGAATAAATGTGGCATGGCCGACCCCTCGACAGCATCTTCCCAAGCAAAAACAAGACATTAGAAGGCTGAACATGCCCCGTGCTCAATGAGCACGGGGGCGTGCCTAAGTGTCTGCAGAAAAGACAAAGCTGTAGAAGCTTCTATTTCCCAACACGGGGGTGTGGCCAGCGGACACGGGGCCATGGTCAACGCTAAGATTCGCATAATCTAGGCAAATCTTGATTGTACAGATACGCTTCTGCACACGGGGTCGTGCCCAGCGGACATGGGGGCGTGGTCAACTAATGCAGACAAACTACAATTAATGAAGAAAGAGAATATGGGTGGACACGGGGCCGTGCCCAATGGACACGGGGCCGTGTGCGGGCTTCTGTACAGGCTATAAATAGGGGTGCTTGGCTCACTTGCAAACCATCCCTTGGCAAACCACCTCTCTCACACTTCACCCACCCACCACCACCATCACAACCCACATCCACCACCATCAGCCATCATCTATCATAGAGTGTGTGAGTAGTCTCGGGATCCAAGATTGATCGTAAGAGTTCTTGACAATCAAAGGCCATGTTTGCCTAAGTCTCTTACATCACTTGGTGAAGACAAGCATTTAGTGTAATACTTTTTATTTTTAATCTTTTCGCACTTTTTATTTGGTTATGTATTAATGACTTTAATAACTAGTTTCTTTTGTTGAAGGTGAATCTTCCTTTTCATTTGTCTGTGGCGTCTTGGCATTATTTTACTGTCTATATAAAATAAAAGATTTTCACCATTCATATCTCCACGGTCTATATGGAGATATGTTGGCTACCTGGTCGGGGGTTAAGGGAATGGTTTGGTAAGAGTCTTGCCTTGTTCAGCGTATAGATCCTACAAGGACCTGGGTCAAGTTTAGTAGGACCTCCTTCAATACCCACTGGTATTGGATGGCGGGGGTCCGAACTCCTTGATCCCCTCATATGTAAACTACTATTAAAACTTTAACCCGGCTATTTAGGATTGTATCCCTGCTGACTCAAACCACTTAGCCGTGGGTAACGTCACCTTCAAAAGAGGGGTCTACCACATTACGCATTAATAACTTAATTAATTATCTTTCAATAATATAACCCTTTAGGATTGTATCCTTGCTGACTCAAACTTCTGGGTTGAGGGTACCGTCACCTTCAAAAGAGGGCCTAGTACTATAACTAAGAGTAATCTCTTAAAAAGTGCAAAAGTGCGGAAATAATCAAAAGTTACAATAAAGGCAAGTCGGATCCAAGTGATTCATCTTGTCTATATGTTTTTATTTTTATTTTTATTTTCAGCATTTTTTAGTTAGTTTTATTTTCTTGTTTTAAAACCTTTTCTAAATTTTTGATTTGATTAGACGTTGAGGATAAACCGGTACTAAAAGCTCTTGTGTCCGTGGACGACCTCGATATCTTACCAACACTATACTACGCTCACGATGGGTGCACCTGCCCATATGTGTGTTTAGTGTTAGTAAATATCGTGTTTTATAAATTTAAAACTTGGCTAAAGTGTTAAAAAGGGCTTAAAATATACTTAAAAACTATACGACACTCACGTACATCAACGAACATGAACGAATTTCCTACCGAACAATTCATGAACGGTTCACTGAACGTTTGGTTTGTTTACAAGCCTAGAAGCGGTAATTAATGGCGGCCAGATGTGCCACCAGATCATGTATGTTCACCGCTAGTATCAACCCTAACCCTATCAACAGCACCACCAGTCCTGATTTGGCCTCAACAAACCACCACCTCCTTTTCATCTCCAGCACCCCCACTTCCGTCCATTTTATCAGGTAAAACGGCCGGCCACCGCCGTTTGCTGGTGGTGTAAAGCGGTGACAGAAAGAGAGACGGAGAGAGATTAGGGAGAGAGAAAGAGGACGGAGGCGGGCCGACAGCAGCGCCGACGTGAGCGGCGGAGGTCCTGGTCTCCTCCCGACGAGTTGATGCTCGGGTCGACTTTGGAGGTTATGGGTTTAGTTGGTTCAAGACTAGTTAATCAGATTCTTGATTTTTCTGGGTTTAGTGGTTGATGTCGACGTCTCCGATGTTGGGGGTTGAATCCGATGGTATTTTGGTATGTTGGGTGTTTTATTTTGTGTGTGTCTGGAATCTGATGGCGGTGTGTTCTTGAATCTAATGGGTTTTTGCTATGTTGGGGGTGTTGATATGTGTTCTTTGATCTCTATTTTGATTTGGTATGTTGGGGGTTTTTTATTTGTATTCTTAAATTTGATGGTTTTTTGATATGTTGGGGGTTTTGATTTGTGTTCTTTGAATCTGTGGGGTTTGATACGATCCATTGGGTGGCGATGATGCAAAAAAAAATGTTGATTTTGATGACGATGGCGCGGCAAGGACGGCGGAGGGTAGGTTTTTTGAAACTGCAACCCCACTTTTGCAGCCTTTTAATTATCGGATAATCTGAGCTAAACCCAGTTTTTTTTCGAGATACACTTTGTTTTGATGTTGTTGGTTTTTTTATTTTTTCCCCTAGTCGATGATGATAACAATATATCCGAGACACCTGCCGAGTTTGCGAATTCTGGGTGCGTTCGTTTTTGCGTAAAAAAGTTTTTGTAAAAAAAAAAAGTTAAACCGTAAACTTTTTAACGTAAACCGTAAACTTTTTAACGTAAAACGTTTTACGTAAAACGTTAAACGTAAAAAGTTTTACGTAAAAGGTAAAACGTAACGTAAAAAGTTTTACATAAAACGTAAAAAGTTTTACGTAAAACGTAAAAATTTTAACGTAAAACGTAAAAAGTTTAACGTAAAACTTAAAACATAAAAAGTTTAAAAAGTTTAACGTAAAACGTAAAAAGTGTAAAAAAAACAGTGCGTTAAAAAAACGTGAAAAACACGGTGCGTTAAAACGACGTGTAAAAAACGGCGTGTAATAAACGGTGCGTTAAAAAAACGTGTAAAAAACGACGCTTGAAAAAACGGCGCGTTAAAAAAACGACGCTTGAAAAAACCCGGCGTAAAAACGGCGCGTTAAAAAAATGACGATTGAAAAGCCCGGCGTGCAAAAACCGGCGCGCAAAAAAATTTGTCTTGTTAAAAAATTTGAATTTAAAAGTTCTTTTTAAAAAACAAAAAGTAATATAATAAAACAAAAAAACTAATAAAAAATAATAAATACAAAAAGACAAAATAGAGTAATTTTACTAAACTAACTTTTTGGATTAAAATATTAAAGATATAATAAGACAAAATGTATTTAATATTCAATTTAGTTACTTTTAATCTAATCCATCCATCTTTTTGATCTAATGGTTAGGAACTAGTTCTCGCGGTTCTTACAACTGGATGTGGTTTTCATTTTAGCGGTCCCATATATATATATATATATATATATATATATATATATAAAACTCACAATTAGTGAGTTTAATCGACTATTAATAAAAAAAACTAAAAACAAATGTTTAACCTAGTGTTCATACAATCAAATATTCATATTAACCTAATAATGTACAGATTAACACATTGTTCTCATTAATACATGGGAGTATGAAGACTCATGTTATGTTATGTTATGTCATGTTATGAAGAGATGCATGCTTTCATTGTAAGAAGACTCATGCCGTGAAAGTTCACTATTTAAACACTTTTATTTTTATGAAGACTCATGCTTTGTTTTAGTAAAATAAAAAATTAATAAACGAATGGTTATCAATTTAGAAAATGTTATAACTAATAGAAATGGGTTTTGGAGAAAACGTCTTCAAGTGTGAAAACGGTGAGAACGGTTCCTGAGGCGACACGTGACGTAGGCGCTATATAATATGCAGGGGTATGATCGTCATTTTCACCTTATATTTTGAAACATTCCCTTTTTGTCTGAGCGTTTATTTATTTTTGAATCTAACTCCAAATTTTCCGTACTAGCTGTTTCCTCATGTCCAAGTTTCCCGAGTTTCATGACGTCTGATATGGATTGCGAGTTACAAACTAGTTATGTTTATTTGTAAATATCTTTTATCTTTGTTAGTTTGTCGTTCAAGCAATTCATGTTAATGACTTTGCGTTTTTAATCATCTGTATTATAATGGTGTTTATTTTGGTATTTTATCATATTATTATCATCATCAATGTTAGTTTGGTGTTTGTTTTTACTCATCCTTTGATATGTTTAATGGCGTTTTCAGTTAATATTGTAATGAAATAGTGATTACTCATCCTATTTTAATTATATTTATTTTGTATATTTCTTTTATCTCTGTTAGATAGTCATTTGAATAATTCATGTTAATGACTTAACGTTTTTTTAATTACCTGTGTTATAATGTCGTTTATTTTGGTATTCCATCATATTATTATCATCAATGTTAGTTTGGTGTTTGTTTTTTACGCATCTTTTTATATGTTTCAATGTGAAATTGGGTCCAACAATCATGAACTGAATATAACAAAAAAGAAACTTAAAGCCCTAATTTAATCTACTTATTGATCACCTCTTGATTCCAGTGACTCAGATTCAGCATTAACTATAAAAATCACATCTTCAAACGTATTATTTCCCAAAAAACTGCAACAAATGAAATCGAAACCCTAATTTTATCTACTTGTTCGTCAACGGATGGTTACAATGACTCAAATTCATCATTAATTAACATAATCATATCTCCAAACAACTTATTCCACAAAAAGCACACATACGCAATCAAAATCCTAATTTGACAATGACATTATGCTTTTGCATAACATTAGGGTTCAATGTAAACAAAAACAATACCGTGAAACGTAACGTGACGGTGAACGGCGCCGGACTCGAGGCGGCCGTCAGAAGGGCTGGGGAGAATCTTGCCGCCATGACTGCACAGAAACGGTTGTTTTAGAATTTGAGCTAAATTTGGTGGTGTTTGGTAGTGGTTGTCGGTTTTGGATAAGTCAGCTAGATTTGGTGGTGGCAAGTGGTGGTCAGAGGCGATGGTTTTGGTGGTCAGGGGTGTTGGTTTTATTTGCAGAGGATTTAAAGAGGGTTGAGGGGGAGAGTGTGAGTTGAGAGAGAGAGAGGGAGGGGGTGAGGGTAAATATTAAAGCTTTGTTGTAAATTTTAATTTAATTAAATAGGTTAAAAGACTAAACTACCCTTATGTGATAGGATTTAACTAGAAATTTTAACCAAGTTAGTGGTAAAGGACGTAGGGTGTAATGGGTTTTACAAAAAAAAGGATTGTGTCACACCCCAACCGATGACGGAAACATCGGGGCATGGCACTGAGCGAAACAGATTGTCCAAGAGAAATTCCATAACAACTACTTTACCGAATAGTTAATATTATGTACCATACCATAACCTATTAAGCAAATCAGTTATTACAGAAAACGATATCTCAAAGACGAATAACATGTTCCGACAACTCAGATTTCAATAAAAATAAATTGTCTTTGTTGGTTTCTAGACTCACCTAGGCTCGATTCCATCAAATAGCAAGCAAGCATCCTAAGCACTTGTCACATACGTCAAAATAGAGGTAAAAACACATAGTGTAAAGATGAGCATACAAGTTTAAAAGTAATAGTAGAGTTCGAAATTCTTTACGCATAACCAGCATGTAACATGTATAATGCGAAGCTAGTAGGTTATTGACAATGAAATATGCACAGACTAGACTGCGAGTTGTAGAATGCGCAACACATATCATCACCGTGACATATGAGAGGTAACCTTACAACCCCTGTCCACGACAGGTCCTGAGTCCAAACTAATAGTACTATCGTTGCTAAGGCGTCAGGCAACAATCACTGTGTTAACATAACATACAAGCATTCATCGAGTAACAAGTAACATGCAATAACGGTCAGCGTATAAATAGTGTTTGTGTTGTCTGTTCGATTGTGATTTAGAATATGTAACGTATGTAACACCCAAAAGCGCAGAAAGCAAAAAGGGATCGAGTATACTCACAGCGATGGAAATGGATTGAAGGGAGCGCTAGAGTTATTAACATGAATAGTTAACGATAGAATAAGCGAAGAGCGGTGCGTAAAACGGTGAAAAGTGACCAAGTGTCGAACGGTATTCCGATCGGATGGCAATCCGATCACATGGTCACTCGATCGGATGTCAATCCGTTCGGATGGTCATCCGATCGGATGGCTATTCGGTCGGATTGACATTCGTTTGGTAAGGATGTGTTTGTGTATGATGGATTTGAAGTTTTCGTTGTAGCATTTTGAAAATAGAGAAGTATCTCTACCTTTCAGATCGATCATTCGAACGGTCGTTCGATCGGATGGCGATCCGATTGGCGAGGCTTCTCAGTTGAGAACAAGTTCACAGCAGGACGGTCACTCGATCGGATGGCAATCCAATTGGATAACAATCCGTTGGAACTACTTATGCATTGAACATGTTGAGAATTGTTTAAGTGTTGAACCTCAAGTGCAATCCAATCGGATGCAGTTGATCGGATGGCAATCCGTCCCAACGCATATGATCATTTTGAACTTGTTTATTTTGAATGTTTGCGGCTTGTTCGAGACGGTTTGACAACGTACTAAACAACAGAACCTCGTCAAGTCCCAAGTCGTCCGATCGAACAGGAATCACCCAAATCCGATCAGTTTACCGGTTCGTGACGGTTGTCCTTGTTTAACCCGAAATTGGTTGTCTCCTTGATAGAAACCAGATCTTGAACTAACTCATCACTAAGAAAGAGTAGAAGATCAGAACGAGCTCCGGTTCTACCGGTTTTGAGTGCATTGAGTGTAAAAGAGTTGAAAGAAAGTTGGAAAACCATCTTTCAATCCTTTCCACTTTGAAAATGTTTAGATCTATGAAAAATCATTGTTTATTCATGTGGAAATCTTTCAGATCTAAGTTGTTCTTGGTGGAATGAAGCCAAAACTTGAAGTTCATAAGAACTCCATGATGACATCATCCTAGAACACCTCAAATCCGTTGATTTCACGGTTAAGAGTTAAGATTCAAAGGTGAAAATGATGAAGAAGTGTGTGTAGATTATAGAAGTGCAAGATTCGAGTTGAAAACTTACAAGAATAGCGAGAAATCGAGAGAAAAGAGGGCTTGAATGCTGCTGGTCGAGTGGGAGAGCTGTCACATCACAAATGATGTGACAGGAGGGTATTTATAGGGCTTCCAAAAGAGGAAAGTGCATGAGTATCGAATTAGCCACCGATCGGATGGCGGTTCGATCGGATGGCCACTCGATCGATTGGCCATTCGATCCAGGTGTCCGGCGTGTTGAGTTTTGTCGTTTCGATTTGCGTGTTGAGCGTTGTGATGCGATTCCAGTGAGCGATGCGATAGTATTACCCAATAGTCACACAAATAACCTAACTACTATATCTAACATACAACACTATAATTAACTTGTGTTTAGCGTTTGTGATTAGATTGCAATGTGATAGAATTGCGATTACGATTTGTGATTAATCACCTCAACATAAACATAACATGCACAAGTAACACATAACAGCACACACACGTAAAACAATATCCAGAACACATAATTCGAGTTGCGAATGCGATAGCGATGCGATTAGCGATAAGTCGATTAATGATGTGCGTTAGGTGTGATATGTATTTAAGTGTATTTTAAGCCCTCTTTAACACTTTAGTCAAGTTTTAAATTTATAAAACACGATATTTACTAACACTAAACACACATATGGGCAAGTGCAACCATCGCGAGCGTAGTATAGTGTTGGTAAGATACCGAGGTCGTCCAAGGACACAAGAGCTTTTAGTACCGGTTTATCCTCAACGTCTAATCAAATCAAAATTTAGAAAAAAGTTTTTAAACAAGAAAATAAAAACTAACTAAAAATGCTGAAAATAAAAATAAAACAGATAGACAAGATGAATCACTTGGATCCGACTCGCCTTTAGTGTAACCTTTGATGTTTTCCGCACTTTTTAAGAGATAATCTTAGTTATAGTAGTAGGCCCCTCTTTTGAAGGTGACGTTACCCTCAACCCAGTAGTTTGAGTCAGCAAGGATACAATCCTAAAGGGTTGGATTATTGGAAGATAATTAATTAAGTTATTAATGCGTAATGTGGTAAGCCCCTGTTGGGATTGAACCCTACCAGAGGAACAGATAATTAAAGCCAAAACCGGATCACAACAGTGGATTCACAATAAGCAGCTGTTTACATTAGGCTTTCCCCTTGAAAGTGATTATAGAAATTGATGGTTCTCTATCCACTGTCCGTATACAACTGCTGCTTCCCTTTAAACTGCTGATATAGTCCTGAAGAAGTAAACACTGCTGGTTCAATCTACTGATGACAAAGCACTGCCCACTCAAAGACTGATCAACTTTGAGGAAAGCACTGATAGAAGAAGATAGCAGTAGTTTAGTGTATTACTTGTCTTATGTAGAATCAGTGGTTAAGATTAGCAGTGTTTGTATAGGAACAATTGTTACAGGTTGTTAGGCTGTTAGACGTCGCTTTCATGATGACGTCAGCTGAGATGCCTCAGTGGTTTGGTTTGCCTATAAATGGAGCAGTACTCTGTACTGTTACATTTGATTGACTGAGTGAGTTCTTCTCCTCTAGTCCAATCCTTTCATCTTGTGTGCAATCAACCTTGGAGCATCAGGCTGAGGGGGAGTTTGTTGCATACTTGCAAAATTGTAATCGTTGTTGAAATTAAATTCAATCATTCGGTTCAATGTTAAACATGTATGTTAAAAGCAATTCTCCTGTTTGATTGTGAAAAGTTTGCTTCCATCTTAATTCCGCTGCACAACTCATTCATCTTCATCTTAATTCAAACGTAAAACACAATCAAAACCAAACTCAGATCCTAACAATTGGTATCAGAGCTTGGACAGTCAAATTCGATCTAACAGTCAATTTGACATAACAGTTCAGCTCAAAATTCATTGATACTAAGGTTGATTGTATTTAGTTGAAAAACAGAGTAACGTGAAATCACGTTCAAAGTGACTACTCAAAGGCTCTGTAATACAACCAAGATGTCATAAGATACATAAATTTCACACAACAAGTGATGTCATGCACAAGTCACCCATAGTTTTCAGATCTGAAAACATATCTGGTAACTATGGTATGATCATTTCTTTTCAAAATTGATTTCAACTGTTGTTATGAAATTTGTGATGGTTTCATCATGTTTGATGCTAAAGTATGAACCTCAGATTATCAAAAACCTATGTTCCTAAAAACACATTAGTGTTTTTGCTCACATAAAAAGAGGGAAATTAAAACTTTAGTTATTCAGATCTTATGTATTGAAAGACAGATTGAGATTCCTTCAAAAGGACCAAAATCAATTGTGTTAAGAATACATTAAGAAAATCAGATGTCAAAAATGACCAAATCTCTTAAAACATTGCTGCAAAATGATTCTGGATTAAGTATTCCCTCAATAAAGACCTCCCAGTAAGTATTTCATTACTTATAAATGGAAGGGTAAAAAGGGAAGAAGGAAAATCACAAAAAATCAAAAGTATGTTTATCTCAAAACTTTTGAAGTCAAAAGAAAAGAGTATAAATATAAAACACTTAAGAGTCAAAAAATTGGGGTAACAATGGTCATTAAGCAACTGTGTGCATTCATTGGTTCAGGAAAAGGTTCAGGTAACAATAGTAGTTCCAGTGAATAAACTTACAAGAGGACTAGACAAATTTTCAAACCAAATTTGAACATGTGTCCTCATTTTTGTTGTCAATCAATCAACAAGAAAAAGGTCTCAAACAGTGGTTATTACAATGTATTTCAAACCACTGACCATTTTTCATAAAAACTTGAGAATGATGTGATTGCGTGTTTTATTGGGAAATCTACCAGATCCTTTTGATGCTGTTTTTAGAAAAACCCTTAATCATTTTCTAAAAGGGTTTTCTCAAATAAACAGGGTATATCATTCCTTATTTCTTTAAGAATGATACATTTGTACTTTTGCTTGTTTTTGTTGGCAAAAGTTTCAAACTCCTGTCAGGTTGTTGAGCCATCATTTTATTTGGTGAAATTATCCTCATAAATGGATTAAAAGGAAATGGTACAAATGTCAAGGTCATGTCTATCTCAGGTTTGCTTTGAACACTGATCAAAGGTCGATTGTCAAACAGATCTTAAAAATACTTGTCAAAAG
Organism: Helianthus tuberosus; assembly: GCA_030545235.1. Lineage (NCBI taxonomy): Eukaryota > Viridiplantae > Streptophyta > Magnoliopsida > Asterales > Asteraceae > Helianthus > Helianthus tuberosus. Next base: position 33,144 of record JARYGA010047124.1, read on the forward strand.
CTTATCCACTGATGCACTAACAGTTGCTAATATACTAGTCTTTCAAATCTTTACCATTACCCCTAACCACTGCTTTACTCAAATGTGTGTTACCTAAATACTGTCCACTGCTGGAAGTCAACCCCTGTTCTATCATTCTCTTGATAAGCAGTGTTGTTCAAAAATCAGTGTTGTATCCACTGATGTGCTATTTACTGATAGTGAAAATCATCCACTGTTATCACATTATTACCGTTGTAACCACTGATGCCTGCTTCATCAGTGGCTCTCAAAACAACTGTCCTCTATAAAACATCTTTTCATCAGCGGTTGACATGTGGTCAGTTTTTAACCTTCAGATCTTTATAACCGCTGCCACATCAGGGTTCATTCTTTTCCCTAAATAAAACCCTGATCAAAACCCCAAACAGGGTTTTACACTGTCGAATTGAATTCCAAAATTCTCTTCTCAAAGCAGTTTCCCACTGTCTATCTCAAATCACTCTTCGTTCGTCCTCATCAAAATGACGAAATCAAAATCATCCTCATCTTCATCTCCCAAAGATACCACACAAATGGTCGCTGAACCTTTTGAAATCCCATACAAATCCCCGCATAACTACTTGGGTCTACTCACAAAACCCACCAACAATCACACCTTCGATTCCATCATCGACATTATGTCTGCGTCAAAGTACAAAACTTTGCTTACAGCAGATGCTCCAATATACCAACAAACCCAGAGAGAGTTTTGGAAAAATGCCACCCTTGACAAACAAGGCGAGAAAGGTAAAACATCTTTTCCCAAAAACGAATTGAAAACTGATTTTCAGAAAAGAGGGTATGCAGAACAAACAAAAAGGGATACCTTACAAAAAGGTTATTTTCCTTCTGCACCTAGATTTTTATTTCATACACTTTTTATGTGTGCTTCAAACAAAACCACCTCTTTTAATGAAATACCATTAAAGATTCAAAATCTGGGATATGCTATACTTCAAGATGAAGATTTCAATTACTCCCAGGAAATCTTTAATGATCTGGTTAAAAATGTTGATAAAAAGCCATTCTTACTTTTTCCAAGATTTTTAAGTTACTATTTTGAAAAGAAACTTGGTAAGAATGATGCTGCTGCAATAAAACAAGGTGAATCTTTTCAAATAAACAGCTTAACTGCTGAAACTTTTACAAGAATGTCAACACCTTGCAAAACACAAGCAGAGGTGCCTGAGCAGAATTTAGCAGCTACCACTGCTCCTCAGGTATCTGCTGCTGAGCCCACTGCTCAAGGTGATCAAAGTAGCAAAACAACTGCTTTGAAACCCACACCTTTAATCACCAAAAAGCCAAACAAAAAGAAAAATCAAAAACCCCCCAAACCTATCAAAAAGGCAACTCTAGAGGATGAGATACCAGAGCAACTGCCAGTGACAACACAAAAGTCACAAGAAATCACTGCTGTTACTTCCTCACAGCAGTTGGTACAAATATCTCAACCCATAACTGAAACTCCTCCTGCTTCTTCTCAAAAAGAACAGGTTGTACACATAGACTCCACAATATGATGCTCTGGAATCACTTGCTTCCATCATCCACAGCCCAATGCCCGGGGCAAATTCTCTTTCTACACCTAACATCACATCCACAATTCCCCCACCAACTAAATTATTGTTGGATGCTATTTATCTGAACCAGGCACAAACCAGTCCTTCTCAATCACCTATCAATGAGAATATACTTCAACAAATGACTGGGTCTGATGTATCAATCATAGCTAACCCACCAACAAGACCTGAGGAGGTTACACCCCTTGAGTTACAAGTAACTCTTGGTGGTAGTCTAAGTGAAGCAGCCACTACAAATGCTGAACCCACTGGTTTACATTTGGACAGTGGTTACATCAATAAGACTTCCTTGGCGGCATTCCTTCCATAGCACCTCTGATATCCACCAGTGAGTTTATTTTACCCTCTGCTATCATCAAAAGGCTGTCAAGTGTTGAAGGAAGAAGTCCCCAGTACCAAGAAAAAAGGGGCATCAGTGGTTAATGTTTGGAGTACACTCCCTACCTCAACCACTGATAAAACCACTGTTACTGGGAAATCAGATGATTCCATTAAATTGGGTGATGGTTTAAAGTACCTAGAATTGACGGACCGCATTGAAAAACTGGATACCTCTGTTGCAGAAATTAAAGAAATGCTGCATCAGTTGTTGAAAGTACAAAAGGTGCAATCCACTGCTGTTCCAGCTCAAGCACCTTCACAACCTGCACCTGCTGCAAATGAGCTATGGAATGTATTTCAACCCCTGCATGAAAAACAAAAACAAATGGCTGATCAGCAGCATGCAATACATGTACAAATGCTGACAAACATGGTGGAGTCAAGATTTAAAGATACTCAAGCAGACATCAAAGCTATCAAGGCTCATATCCAAAGCACCACTGGAAAAGTTCCTCCCACTATCCTCTTCATGGATAACCCCCTTCCAGATAATACCAAAAAGGGGGAGAAAATCAAGCAGTTGAAGAAGAAGGGAATTGAGGATGGTGTTTATATTGAACCAGAAAAAGATAGCCAGACTAAAGCTGCCATAACAACACATACTACTTCACCACACACCACCACAACCACTTCCCTACCACCATCATCATCTATAACAACATCACCACCATCGCCTCCTGCCAAAAAGCAGAAGACAGCAGATGTTACAACATCTGTTGTAATGACAACAGTGGTTGAAACACCAGTTGTCTCAACACCTGTTAGCCAGACACTTTCCACCACTCAAACCACTACCACTTCAAACACATTATCAACAACCAAATCACCACCTGCTCAAAAGCAGAAGACAACTACCGACACATCAGTAGTTGTAATGACAACAGAGGTTGAAACACCAGTTGTTTCAACAGCTGTTAGTCAACCATCCACCACTGCTCTCACCATTCCTACATCACAACCAAAATCTCCTTCACCCATAAAGCTTTACATAAGAAAAAGGAAAACAACTCAACCAAATGAGGACAAATATGATCCTATTGCTGCAAAACATCCACTGGAACTGGAAGCGGTAAAAAATGAGATGAGACAATTCTACACCGAGGATGATCCTTCAAAAAGTAGATTTCCTTCTCTCATAGGCTTCATAGTCCCAGAAAATATGGAGGAATACCTCAAGATCAAAGCAAGGCAGGCTAAGATAAGAGCCAAACTTGAAAGTGAAGATCAAAGTGACAAAGCCATTTTTGAAAGAATGGAATTCTTGCTCACTAAGGTCTGGAAGTCTATGCAAGAGATCTGAGCAAAGAAATGTCAACTCTACCACCCAAAGCAGATCTACGAAAAGAAATGAGAAAAGAATATCTTGCATACATCTTGAAAGAAAAATTCTATCCAGCTGAAGAAAAATAATTTGAAGAATGGCCAATAGTTGCTTTAAAGCATGAGGCAAACAGAATTAAAAGGATCAAAAATGATCCAAGCAAGAAGAGGACAGCTCCAAACTGGAGCAAATACAAAAAGCTCATTGCTGACCTTACGTCTGAGTACAAAAGAAAGAAGCAGGAGCTGGTGGATGCAAAGGTGGATACTGCTAAAGCCATAGCAAAATGGACAAAACAGTATACAGATGAGACTTATGAAAGGCTGAAAAGAAGAAAAGTGACAGATCCAAATTCACCAAAGAAGCCTGAACACAAAGAGCCAAAACAGGTCATTGATCCTAAACCACTGTTCACATCAGCAGATACCTCTATCATTGTGACAAACCAAGAAAAGAGGAAACATCTGACTGTTGCAGAAGAAAAGGAAAAGGAAGCTGAATACTTTTAAGAAGCCATCAAGAAAATGGCTCTAGATAAAGACAGATCAGCAAAGCTTCAAGACCTTGCCAAAAAGGTTTTGAACAAATCATCATCACCCAACACATCAGCAGATATTTCAGACATTGAGCTAGATCAACAAAAGAGACAAGAGCAGATTGACAAAGAAGTTGCAGAAGATATAGCTGCAGCAAATGATGTCATAAAAATGGCTTTTCAACAAATGTCTGAAAATTCTGATCTAACAAAAGCTCAGGATACTGCTTCACAAATATTTACAAGGCCAAAATCTCCCAACTCATCTGTAAATAAACCTCTCCCAAGAAACCCATTGGGTTCAAAAATACTAAAGTGGATGTCTGATCAAAAGACCCATGTATTGACCCTGTTCAGATCCAATGGAGAAGTGAAGTACATATCAAGGAAACAAGCACTAAACCTTGGTGTTGAAGATCTACAAGATCTCCTTGAACTTACACTGTGCAGGGATGAGGAGGACTCAAGTTCCAAGGACTTTGAAGCAGAATTTAAAAGACAAGCTAAGGAACTTCTGATGAGAAAATAAAGATCCAGAATAATGAAGGGTTTTGGAATTATCTTTTCCAGGGGGAGATTGTTAGGATTGAACCCTACCAGAGGAACAGATAATTAAAGCCAAAACCGGATCACAACAGTGGATTCACAATAAGCAGCTGTTTACATTAGGTTTTCCCCTTGAAAGTGATTATAGCAACTGATGGTTCTCTATCCACTGTCCGTATACAACTGCTGCTACCCTTTAAACTGCTGATATAGTCCTGAAGAAGTAAACACTGCTGGTTCAATCTACTGATGACAAAGCGCTGCCCACTCAAGGACTGATCAACTTTGAGGAAAGCACTGATAGAAGAAGATAGCAGTAGTTTAGTGTATTACTTGTCTTATGTAGAATCAGTGGTTAAGATTAGCAGTGTTTGTATAGGAACAGTTGTTACAGGTTGTTAGGTTGTTAGACGTCGCTTTCATGGTGACGTCAGCTGAGATGCCTCAGTGGTTTGGTTTGCCTATAAATGGAGCAGTACTCTTTACTGTTACATTTGATTGACTGAGTGAGTTCTTCTCCTCTAGTCCAATCCTTTCATCTTGTGTGCAATCAACCTTGGAGCATCAGGCTGAGGGGGAGTTTGTTGCATACTTGCAAAATTGTAATCGTTGTTGAAATTAAATTCAATCATTCGGTTCAATGTTAAACATGTATGTTAAAAGCAATTCTCCTGTTTGATTGTGAAAAGTTTGCTTCCATCTTAATTCCGCTGCACAACTCATTCATCTTCTTCTTAATTAAAACGTAAAACACAATCAAAACCAAACTCAGATCCTAACAGCCCCTCTTTTGAAGGTGACGTTACCCTCGGCTAAGTAGTTTGAGTCAGCAGGGATACAATCCTAAGTAGCCGGGTTAATGTATTAATAGTAGTTTACATATGAGGGGATTAAGGAGTTCGGACCCCCGCCATCCAATACCAGTGGGTATTGAAGGAGGTCCTACTAAACTTGACCCAGGTCCTTGCAGGATCTATACACTGAACAAGGCAAGACGCTTACCAAACCATTCCCTTAACTCCCGACCAGGTAGCCATCATATCTCCATATAGACCGTGGAGATATGAATGGTGTAAATCTTTTATTTTATATAGACAGTAAAATAACGTCAAGACACCACAGACAAATGATAAGGAAGTTTCACCTTCAACATAAGAAACTAGTTATTAAAGTCATTAATACAAAACCAAATAAAAAGTGTGAAAAGATTAGAAAAAAAGTATTACACTAAATGCTTGTCTTCAACAAGTGATGTAAGAGACTTTGGCAAACATGGCCTTTGATTGTCAAGAACTCTTACTATCAATCTTGGATCCCGAGACTACTACACACACTCTATGATGGATGATGGATGATGGATGATGGTGGTGGATGTGGGTGTTGTGATGGTGGTGGAGTGTGGGTGAAGTGGGAGAGAGGTGGTTTGTCAAGGGATGATTTGCAAGTGAGCCAAGCACCCCTATTTATAGACTGTACAGAAGCCCGGACACGGCCCCGTGCCCGCTGGGCACGACCCCATGTCCACCCATCTTCTATTTCTTCATTAATTGCAGTTTGTCTGCATTAGTTGACCAAGCCCCCGTGTCTGCTGGGCACGGCCTCGTGTGCAGAAGCGTATCTATACTATTAAGATTTGTCTGGATTCTGCGAATCCTAGCGTTGACCATGGCCCCGTGTCCGCTGGCCATGCCCTCGTGTTGGGAAATAGAAGCTTCTACAATTTTGTCTTTTCTGCAGACACTTGGGCACACCCCAGTGTTCATTGAGCACGGGGCGTGTTCAGCCTTCTGATGTCTTGTTTTTGCTTGGGGAGATGTTGTCGAGGGGTCAGGCATGCCACGTTTATTCCTTTTCTTGTATTATTGTTAGATTTGGCTGCATTTCTGCTTCTTTTATTCATTTAAGCTCATTTAACCCTGAAAATACAAAAGGAAGACAAAAGCACACTTTTTCCAACATTAGTACTAAAAAAGGGTTAGTTTTATGCCTCATTTTATGTAAGTTATATGTTGCTTTTTAAACACATCAAATACCCCCACACTTGAATCTTTGCTTTTCCTCAAGCAAAACTCTTTATTTTGTGGCTTACACACCCAAATGGAATAGGTAGAAGAGAAGGTTTTGGGCTTGTCTTGAGTGTCGGGATTCCAAGATCTTTATTAGGTTTTATTTTTATGTTATTTACAATCCTATTCGTTATGATTTATTTAGAACATTACATAAGAGAAATTATTTATTTGGGCATAACATGCCTCTTTAAAATTCCATTTGTATACAAGTTCACATACCTCACGAGGAATCACTCAACACTCGGCCGAAGATTTATTTTTGTGAAACACTCGAGACCGGCATGGAACTTTACTTCTACCATATGCTTGCCAAGCATTTAATCCTCCTCCTTTTTAACTATACACCTTTGTAAATATCAAGAGGACTTTGGGGAAGGGTTAGGCTTGGGTTAAAGGTAGGTGGTTTTGGGTTAGTGGTTAGTAGAAAAGGGCGAAAAGGTGTAGAAAGCGTCGGTTTTCGTAAAACATTTTCTTTTTGTGACTTTTTATTCTAATGAAGCATTTTTCGAACAAAGTTTCTTTATATGAACTTGTTTGTTTATTGCTAAGCTTCATCATTTTTTTTAATCAAGATGTCACAAGAAAACCGAGCTTTGTACTAAAATAAAGGGTTTAAAATGAAAAAGTGTTTTGGTGGGTAAAAGGGTGTTTGTTTTGGGTTTAGAAATGAAAAGGTTTAGGCTCAAAGGGGTTAACTAGGGGGATTTTGGGTAGGTGGTAAAGAAAAATAAAAATAATGGTGTTGAAATAAAAAGGGTTAGTCCTAATGCTTCCGTCATTTACTTACTTGGGTTTAAGTTGGTAAGGTCCGGGAATGTATCGTCATGGCAAGTTCTAGAGTCGTAAGAAACCAAGCGGCTATTCACACAAGAAACGAAAAATGAGCATTTAATTTAAAGATGTGTATTTGTATACTCAATAAAGGCTCAAACTCACTTTTTGTGGGAATGAGTTTTTAATGTGATCAAGTATATATAATCAAATTTTAACTAGATTTGTCATGTCGTTTCATAATTTTCTTATGTTGGTTCTTTTTATCACGACGCTATCGGTTGTAGATTTATAAAAATATAACCTTTTTAGAACTTGTTATTCCCAATTTAAACCAAGAAAAGTAAAAAAAAATGAAAAGTTTTTGAAAAAATTTGGGATGTTTAGCGGTTCCAATAGAGTTTTGTGTATGGCTTGTAATTAAGACTTGCAAAATTCAAGGTTTTAGCATCCCCCCCCCCCAACACTTAAATTACACATTGTCTTCAATGTGTCCCAAAAATAAGTTTTTAGGGTGATTGAATGTGTAAAAGGTGTGTTTAAACAAAACTTTTCTGTTACTGTGCACCTGGACACGGGCCGTGGTGTCCGGGCACGGCCCCGTGTTCAGGTTGACAGTAACAGAATTCAACAAAAAGAAACAGAAGGCTGGGCACGGGGGTGTGTCAGCGCCCCGTGTCCAGTTACCTGAACTGGGCGTTTTTTCGGCAGACTCTTCAACACGGGGCCGTGTTGGCTGGGCACGGCCCGTGCTGAACTTGCTGTAATGAAGAAAAATTGTCGGGAGGCTTTGTTTTTGTGCATGGGGTGCTGGTTCACGTTTCCCTTAGTATCCTTCACCATCCCGAGTGTGTTTTATTACTGAAAATTAAAACTAAACTAGAAAGCATAAAAATTAATCTAAGCTAAACTAAGGATAGTTCCACGGAATGCTTCCGTGGTGAACTATGTTTATAAGGGTACTTGGCTAGACCCAAAGCCAGTCATATGTTACCTAAGTGGGATGTTTTGCATCCCATGTTGCACCGTCGGAGAGCATCATCCAAACTTGAGTCTATGACTTTCATGTAATTGACCGGGTCATCGTCTTCTACTCTCTTACCAACTCCGAACTTCATTTCCTTGTCCCCAACCCTCAATGTTAGTGTCCCACCATTCATGTCTACCACTGCGTGGCCCGTAGCTAGGAATGGCCTCCCTAAGATGAGTGGTACTTCGGTATCTTCCTCAATCTCTAGTATGACAAAGTCGGCTGGGAAGACAAAGTCTCCGACTTTAACTAGTATATTTTCAGCGACACCTATGGGTATTTAACTGACCTACCGGCGAGTTGTACGCTCTTTTTCGTAGGGCTTGTTTTCCCTAGGCCGAGTCGGTCAAACATTGATGCGGGCATGAGGTTAATACTAGCCCCGAGGTCGGCTAGTGCATTACGAATGGATGATTCCCCAATTGAACAAGGGATGGTGAAGCTCCCAGGATCGATCTTCTTTTGCGGGAGTTTTGTGGCTCGTTTCTTGGTTGTTGAAAGTTTGTTCGTTGGTTTAGATTTTGTTGGTTACTACTATTGTCGGGTTCTCTCCAACCAAGGTTAGGGTGGTTACGCCATCCTTGGTTGTAGGTACCCGTTGGAGGACCCGACGGCCTAGGTCTATTATCAATGTAGTTTACCGATTCTGTTTGATTATCTATTTCTTTCATACAACTCCAATTTTCATGTGGCCACCACACCCTTCGCAAGCCATAACCGAGGCCGTTTTTGCCATTTCTAACTTTTTTATTTTTGAAGAAAGGGTCTCGATTTGGGCTTGCAAGGAGGTGCTCTCATCAACCTTACGGGCGCTCGGGGCAATAGATTTTGTGCCTCGGGGAGTGTGCCACTGAAAATTAGTTTGAGCGATTTCCTCAATTTGATTATAAATTTCATTTGGGCGACGATTACCTAAAAGTCCCCCGGAGCTAGAGTCAAGTGTTTGTCTTGTGTGTGGCAACAACCCATTATAGAAAGTGGATACTTGTTTCCATACCGCAAGACCATGATGAGGACACTTTCTTCGTAGCTCCTTGAACCTTTCCCAAGTTTCATATAAGGATTCCCCGTCCTCTTGTGAATATGTGTTGATTTCAGTCATTAATTTAGCCGTTTTAGCAGGAGGGAAGTACTTATATAAAAACTTTTGGGCTAGTTCATCCCAGGTGTTTACCGAGCCAACTGGGAGGGTACTAAGCCAAGCCTTAGCTCGGTCTTTTAGTGAAAATGGAAACATTCGAAGGCGGATGGCGTCATTTTTGTGCTCCATTGATCCGAAAAGTATCACATATTTCCAAGAAGTCAGTGATATGTAAATGGGGATCTTCGTCCGCAAGCCCATGGAAGGTTGCGGAGTTTTGGAGCATTTGTATCAAATGCGGCCGAAGTTCGAAGTTGTTGGCCTCGACATTCGGTGCATTAATAGCGGCGCCGAGATTACCTACGGTGGGTCGTAAGTAATCCATGAGGGTACGTTGATCCGCCATTGGAACTGGGTCCCCCGAAACTTTCTCTTGGTTTTTAGCTTTCAGTCTTTTTCTTAGAAAGCGTTCGGGTTCGTCTAGAGGTTCTTTTATGTCTCTACTAGAACTGAAGCTCATACACTGCGTAGAAAGTTCAGATGTGGCGCCTGGGTTCCAAGTCCTGCAATAAAAAAAAAGAACGTTGGTCAGAAGTTTCACCACGGCCCCGTGCTCTGATGAACACGGCCTGTGGTCGGAGATACAGTAATTGTTTTCCGGATCCCTGTTACTGGGGAGCTCAACACGGCCCCGTGCTGCACCGACATGGCCCCGTGCTCAACTCTCTATAACTCGGAAAATAAAAACTGCCAGTAACAATGATGGGCACGGCCCGTGTCCGACCAGGCACGGCCCGTGCTGAGCTCTGTAGAAGCTGAAAATTTAAGAAAAATCCTAAAAAATAGAAAAATAAGAAAAATGATTAGGCCGTTGATTCCTAACTTTCTTAAAATCCTTGTGTCCCCGGCAGCGGCGCCAAAAACTTGATGTGCGTTAGGTGTGATATATATTTAAGTATATTTTAAGCCCTTTTTAACACATTAGTCAAGTTTTAAATTTATAAAACGTGATATTTACTAACACTAAACACACATATGGGCAAGTGCACCCATCGCGAACGTAGTATAGTGTTGGTAAGATACCGAGGACGTCCAAAGACACAAGAGCGTTTAGTACCGGTTTATCCTCAACGTCTAATCAAATCAAATTTTAGAAAAAGGTTTTTAAACATGAAAATAAAAACTAACTAAAAATGCTGAAAATAAAAATAAAAATAAAACAGATAGACAAGATGAATCACTTGGATCCGACTCGCCTTTAGTGTAACCTTTGATGTTTTCCGCACTTTTGCACTTTTTAATAGATTATCTTAGTTATAGTAGTAGGCCCCTCTTTTGAAGGCGACGTTACCCTCAACCCAGTAGTTTTAGTCAGCAAGGATACAATCCTAAAAGGTTGGATTATTGGAAGATAATTAATTAAGTTATTAATGGGTAATGTGGTAGGCCCCTCTTTTGAAGGTGACGTTACCCTCGGCTAAGTAGTTTGAGTCAGCAGGGATACAATCCTAAGTAGTTTTGGGTTAATGTATTAATAGTAGTTTACATACAAGGGGATCAAGGAGTTCGGACCCCCGCCATCCAATACCAGTGGGTATTGAAGGATGTCCTACTAAACTTGACCCAGGTCCTTGCAGGATCTATACACTGAACAAGGCAAGACGCTTACCAAACCATTCCCTTAACCCCCGACCAGGTAGCCAACATATCTGCATATAGACCGTGGAGATATGAATGGTGTAAATCTTTTATTTTATATAGACAGTAAAATAACGCCAAGACACCACGGACAAATCATAAGGAAGTTTCACCTTCAACATAAGAAACTAGTTATTAAAGTCATTAATACAAAACCAAATAAAAAGTGCGAAAAGATTAACAACAAAAGTATTACACTAAATGCTTGTCTTCACCAAGTGATGTAAGAGACTTAGGCAAACATGGCCTTTGATTGTCAAGAACTCTTACTATCAATCTTGGATCCCGAGACTACTACACCCACTCTATGATGGATGATGGATGATGGTGGTGGTGGATGTGGATGTTGTGATGGTGGTGGAGTGTGGGTGAAGTGGGAGAGAGGTGGTTTATCAAGGGATGATTTGCAAGTGAGCCAAATACCCCTATTTATAGCCTGCACAGAAGCCTGGGCACGGCCCCATGTCCACCCATCTTCTCTTTCTTCATTAATTGCAGTTTGTCTGCATTAGTTGACCACGCCCCCGTGTCCGCTGGGCACGGCCCCGTGTGCAGAAGCGTATCTGTACTATCAAGATTTGCATGGATTCTACGAATCTTAGCATTGACCACGGCCCCGTGTCCGCTGGCCCCGCCCCCGTGTTGGGAAATAGAAGCTTCTACAGTTTTGTCTTTTCTACAGACACTTGGGCACGCCCCCGTGTTCATTGAGCACGGGGCCTGTTCAGCCTTCTGATGTCTTGTTTTTGCTTGGGGAGATGCTGTCGAGGGGTCAGGCATGCCACATTTATTCCTTTTCTTGTATTATTGTTAGATTTGGCTGCATTTTTGCTTCTTTTGTTCATTTAAGCTCATTTAACCCTGAAAATACAAAAGGAAGACAAAAGCACACTTTTTCCAACATTAGTACTAAAAAATGGTTAGTTTTATGCCTCATTTGAGTTTTGGGCGATTAAATCTCGATTATTCATAGATACTCCACATAATACAACTAAAGCAATTAAATAAAAGGGTTCGATTACAAGTCATTGGCGTACAATCAACAGGTAAGCAAGGAGTGATAGATCGCAATTAGCAATCTTTTCTTCCTTTGACTTTGACTTGTACTTTGACTTCAAAAAGTCAGGTTGTTGCAGCCTCCCCTACTTTAGGAAATTTCGTCCCGAAATTTAAGAAGTAGACGTAACAAACAGTTGCGGGTACTTCACCTTCATGTCACTTTCGAGTTCCCAAGTGAACTCGGCGCCGATTTTGCCTTCCCAGCGAACCTTCACAATGGGAATGCGTGAGCGTTTGAGCACCTTGGTTTCTCGTCCCATGATCTCAACGGGATTTTACATGAAGTGTAATGTTTCGTCCACTTGTAAATCTTCAAGGGGGACATGTAATTTCTGGTCGGCCAAGCACTTTCTGAGGTTCGAAACGTGGAAAGTCAGGTGGACGTTATTAAGTTCCTCTGGTAGTTCGAGTCTGTAGGCCACTCTTCCAATCCTTTCCAGAATTTTAATGGGTCCAACATATCGAGGCGCGAGTTTTCCTTTCTTGCCGAATCTGATCACTCCCTTCCAAGGTGCAACCTTTAAGAGGACGTGATCGCCAACGTCAAATTCAAGGGGCTTGCGGCGTCTATCATCGCAACTTTTCTTTCGGCTTCGAGTTTTCAATAGATTGTCTCGAATTTGGAGGATTTTGTCAGTCGTTTCTTGCAACAGCTCAGGACCGGTAATTTGCGCGTATCCGATCTCGTGCCATACAATAGGCGATCTACATTTCCTTCCGTATAAAGCCTCAAATGGTACCATTTGTATTCTAGAATGATAACTGTTATTGTACGAGAATTCGACCAAAGGTAAGTGCGCATCCCAATTACCACCGAAATCTATGACGCACGATAGAAGCATGTCTTCAAGGGTACGAATTGTTCTTTTAGTCTGACCGTCGGTTTGGGGATGGAAAGCGGTACTTAGATTAAGAGTAGTACCGAGAGCAGATTAAAATGTTTCCCAAAGATGCGAGGTAAACCGACCATCGCGGTCAAAGATGATGTCACGAGGCATCCCGTGTCTACAAATGATCTCATCGGTGTAGATTCGAGCTAATTTTTCTACCTTAAAGTCTTCTCGTATCGGCAGGAAGTGAGCTGACTTGGTCAAACGGTCAACTACAACCCAGATGCTGTCGTGACCTGATTGAGTACGCGGAAGTTTCGTTATGACGTCCACAACTATGCTCTCCCATTTACACATCGGGATTTCTGGTTGAACGAGCAAGCCAGAGGGTCTTTGATGCTCAACCTTGACCTTGGAACAGGTCAGGCATTTCAAAGCATAGAGGGCGATATCCTTTTTCATGCCCGGCCACCAGTACTTGTAGCGCATTTCCTGGTACATTTTGTCAGCACCGGGATGAAAAGAATACCGAGATTTGTGGGCTTCGTCTATCAGAAGTTGTCGTAAGTTGGTATGCTTGGGAATCCAAATTCGGTCCAAATAATGAAAGATACCATTTGACTTATTCTCGAGTTGGGCGCCATCGTTTAGAATCCTTTCTTTCTTCAAAGCTCATTCGGTAAAACAAGCATGCTGAGCATCACGGATGAGAGCTTCGAGATTAAACTCTGTGACAACTCGTATTTCAAACCTTTAGTCGTACTTTGATGTAACTTGTTTGAACAATATGTGATTATGTGATGCGTAATTTTAATGGAATGTTTATTATGTTATGTGGTTATGTGGTTATGTGTAATGTATGTATATTATCTAAGTTGGATCGCACAAGCCCTTTTGGGCCACATTCTGTGTATTCAAAACCAAGGGTAGCCCATGATGGGTTCGGCCCACCCTTACACGCATAACCCCATGAGGAGGGTGTATACTCCTCATTAGTTGCAAATTACACAACACACACCAAACCCTAAATCTCTCTCCTTCTCTCTCGAACTTGACGGCAACACCTTCTCTCCTCTCGAAGCTTTCTTGTTCGGATCGACACATGTTCCACTTTATAACCGGTTAGTATCTTACTATTGATTGTATGTTAGATGATGTTGTGACTTATATGTTTCTACATAATGATTTAGGGATGATATATGATTGATTATAATGCAAATTGATGAGATTGGTGTTCTTGTGTATCGGCTCACATGTGTAGTATGTGTAGATCAATATAAGGTTTGATAATCATGTGATGTTAATGATGATCTAGAACCGAATGCATGTTAATCGGTTGTTATGAGAGTATATACGGATGATTTGTTGTGTTGTCATGTTAGGGTGCATGTTAGTAATCAAGATCATGAGCCGTGTTAATGTGATTAATGTTATGGTTGTGGTTCATGTTATGAATGTGATTAGGGTTCATAGGAATTTATGGGTAAAAACCTTGATTTGATCGAATAAGGGATTGGGTACAAACTGTTGGTATTGTTTTGATCGAATGGATAGTAAATTGGAAACTGTTTGATGATTATAACTAATTTGCATGAATTATGGAATGTTATAACCGATCGCACAAGCCAGTCGCACAAGACAGTCACACAAGCTTGGTGCAACTATTTAAGCTCACAGTACAACTCTTTCAAGCATAAGCGCACGACATCTGGTGAATCGAACAAGGTTGTGCTGATCGCACAAGATGTTGGGCTGCACATTTTATTAAGCTAAGTTATGTTGTTGGGCCGAATAGCCCAAAACTCAATCGTACAAGTTATTTCGAATCGCACAAGGTTAAATGGACCGCACAAGTTAACTGTTTGTTTAATTAATTGGGCCACACAAGCTGTTGGGCTTAGGATGTAATGGGCCGGGCTTGTTTTCAATCGCACAACACGTTGTGAGTCACACAAGATGGTACTGAACGCACAACAGGTTGGGCCGGATGGTTATTGGGCTTAATCTTTTGGTTCGCACAAGAGGATTGGGCTTGCACAACCATAACGGCCCAATCACTCGAGTCGCACAAGTTT
>JARYGA010047125.1:0-37623 GCA_030545235.1 Helianthus tuberosus
AAATAATCTTAACATACTAAACATACAAATTGAAGGAAAACTCAAAAAGACAAAGTGGCATTTTTGTAATTATCAATAACTATCAAAGTTACATTACAAATATACCTAAAAAAACCTAACCACCCCCCCCCCCCCCCAAAAAAAAAAAAACCTAAACCCCCACCCCCCCAAAAACCTAAAAAAAACCTACCCCCCCCCCCACCCCCCAAAAACCTAAAAAAACCTAACCCCCCCCCCCCCCCAAAAAAAAAAAACCTAACCCCCCCCCCACCCACCCAAGCTAAAATGCTAAAAACTAAACCCCCAAAAAACCTAAAAAAATCTAAAAAAACAAAAAAAAAAAACACACAAATTATTTTATTTTATTTTATTTTATTTTTTTAACATTTTTTATTAAAAAAATCGCTACTTTTAGTAGCAGCAAAAAAAAAAATTTTTTTTTTTTTTGCTAACGAAATGTAGCGATTTTTTAATAAAAAATGTTAAAAAAAAATTTGTGTTTTTTTAGGTATTTTTTGTTGTAACTTTGATAGTTGGTGGTAATTACAAAAATGCCACCTTGTCTTTTTGGGTTTTTCTTCAATTTGTATGTTTAGTATGTTAAGATTATTTGTATTTGATCTTTTGCCCATAAAAGTATAGATATAGATTTGATGCTGCAAGATACGAAGAAAGATCCTCAAGTTTTATCTTGTCCCCTCTTCATATCAAAATAAAATTTCTTTTAAATTTTATAGCTTTGACAAGTAGTCTGTTTTTAATACTACCGCAAGATTAATAATAATAATAATATAAAAAACCGCAGGTACTCTTCTCTTCTCCACCAAAAGTTAATTAGAACTAGGTTTTTTCACAATCACCGTGTTGCGGACAACTTATTTTATTATTTAGTCTGTGTTTACATGTGTTTTAAAATCAATACGAGAGCGTTGTGCACGAAACCAATGACAAGAACAAAAAGAAGATATAGAAAAAAGCACTAAAAGATAACCGAAAGAAAATCAACCAAAAAAATTTTATGGTAATGATTTTGTTCGTATGAAACCAGTGGTCAGAGATAAGCAAATGGTACTGGGTACCAGTACTGAATTTCCCGAGCCGAAAGATCTTAAGTACAAATTCGGTACCGACTTTTGGTGCCTACAGGTTTTTACCTTCATATACCGCTACCGTAACCGATATTTTCGGATTCGATATCGGTTGGCACCGAGCTCAACCCTACCCCTGAAACTGAAAAAAAGAAATTATTAAAAGTTGAAGAAAATCAACAAAAAAAAGTTGCATGATACCGTTGTTATTCGTACGGTACCTATGATCAGAGATGAGCAAATGGTACAGGGTAGAAGTACCGAATTTCCCGAACTAAAAGCTTTTCAAAATCATTTCGGTACTGACTTTTGGGGTTTTCTGTACAAGGTTGGTGCCGGTTTTTACCTTCGTGTATGTGCCAGGCTGGTGCCTGTTTTTACCTTCATGTATCGATAACGAATCGGATCATACATGTATTTTCGATACAAGTACCGATTGACACAAAGGTTATTCAACTTAAAAAGTAAGAAAATAATTATTATTATAATATCAAAATAATAAAAGTGTTAAAAATCTATATATATATATATATATATATATAACTATAATAATATTAAAAACAAAATAATGTTACTGTTCAAAACGTTGAAAATTTAATATAAGGATAATAAACGAACATGACAACTTTTTCTTTAATATTACCACATTATAAATAAGCAACATGTTGTTGCTTCATATGGTTGTACACTATGCATTGGGTGCTTTTTAAAAAAAATTTGAATTTTATTACTTTAAATCTAAAAGTCTTTTACCTTTTACATTTTAACCCTATTGATTTTTTTTACTTTTACCCAAAGCTTTTTAATCTTTTGCAATTTAACACAAACAATTTTTTTATGTTCAACTTTAGTCCCTCATACTTTTATCTTTCGCAAGTTTTTCGTTTTATGTTTCATTCTAAATTTGCGAGTCAACACGCCGCAATGTGCGTGTGGGGTTCAATGTTTTTTGTCTATTTTTCCCGTTTTACATGCCCATCGCAACGCGTCTATTTTTCACCGTTTGAGAAGTTCATCGCAACGTGCGGGTCCTAGATCAACTTAGTTATTCTTTTCTATGTTTTTATGTTACGGTCTAATTTCTCGCATTAACATGACGCAATGGGCGTCTGTGGTTCAACAATTTTACGTCTGTTTTTTCATTCGGTGTTATTTATTCCTTTTTTATTTATTTTATTTTTACGAGCTTTCCTGATATTGGTGGTCGTTGGCAGTGGTGTGGCATTGGTGCTACTTGGCACAATTTTACGAACGTATTTAACCTATTAAGTTTTTTACTAATAATTTATTTCTAATTTACCCCTATACCTCATTTACTTTAAAAGAAACTATTTTTACGTGTATATTTTTATGTATTTGTCGGCATGAAATCGATTTGCTATACGTTTCGAAGTAACCTTTTTCTAAAAATGAGATAGGTAAAATATAATACGTTTTCGTATAAAAAAACCATTTTTATGTACGTTTCGGTATACATTCAAGTTGGTGTATGTTTCGACGTAATTTTTTTGGGAAACGAGTCAGGTCAATATAATATGTTTTCGTGCTTATTTTATGAATGTTTGGTAAAATTTGTTTCGAATCGAGTGGAGTCAAATCGGGGTTTCTTTTTTCCCTTTTCACAAAGTTCTAATTAGTCTCTTTTAATTATACATGTCAACTTTCCCGTTACATATGTTACGTTTTCTATGTATGAGTCGGGTCACATATAATACATTATGATTGTATGATATAAATTTGATTTACTTTATGCTTTAATCCAATCGCAATTCTTATATAGGTTACATTAAGTTAAATCGGGAAACGTCTAAACACGCGTTTTCATATGATTAACGCATCACATAACATTTGGATTAATCCATTCGATGATTGTGACGTACCCGCGCTGCAAAGCGCGCGGGTGTTACTGCTAGTTTAACTAAATAAACAAACGCGGACACATATTTTATCTGTTCATCTATTTCGCGAGCGTTCTTAATTAAGATCCGCTTATGTGTGTATTTTACACTCATTTGTTTGAGTTTATATAAATACATGTATGTGTGTGTGTATATATATAGGGGAGGGTTTAAATGAAAACGCTAAATATCGAGAGAATCGTGAGAACGAATGAAAAAACCACGAGAACGAATGAAAAAACCACGAGAACTTGGTCAAAAACAGTTTAAATTCAAAATTTCTTTATACACTTATTCGAATACAATGTTAGGAATTAAATTCACACGTTTAAATTTTCGTGAATTCGTAAATAAAGAAAATTTACACACGTATAAGTTTGTCATTTACACGTGTAAATTTGTTATATTTACACATGTGTAAAAAATCTAGTAAGAGTGATTTTGAGAGAAGAAATGAATTATTTAATGTTGTAAATTCTTTTATATATATATATATGTGTGTGTGTGTGTGTGTGTGTGTGTGTGTGTGTGTGTGTGTGTGAGGGTTACCTTGAGAATGCTAAATATTGCGAGAATCACGAGAACGAATGAAAAAACCAATCAAAACCAATTTTTTTAATACAAACCTCATTGTAATTAAGATACAACATCAAAAAAAGAATTTACAACATCAAATAATTCATTTCTCCTTTCAAAATCACTCTTTTTACACATGTGTAAATGTAACAGATTTACAAATGTGTAAATGACAAACTTACACATGTGTAAATTTTCTTTGTTTACGAATTCACGTAAATTTAAACGTGTAAATTAAATTTCTAACATTGTATTCGAATAATAATGATAAGTGTATAATTTTTTTTTTTTTGAATTTGAATTGTTTTTGACCAAGTTCTCACGGTTTTTTCATTTGTTCTCACGGTTCTCACAATATTTAGGTTCTCATTTAAACCTTCCCCTATATATAAATATAGGGTGGGGTTCTAGAGTGAACACTAGTGTATTTGCGAACTGAGTGAACAAATCGTGGCCATTGATCTACACACGTGTATGGCCAGGATCTCATCATCAAATCGTAAAATACACTACTGTATTTGTAACACCCCGAAAATATAAAACTTTATATTAGAATTATAAAGTAATAAATAAACAAGAACAAACTAACTAGGAATAGATAACTCAGTTAGTTACGAGTTTTGTGATGCCAAATAAGTGGATTAAAACTCCCAAATTATAAATAAAAAAAAGTTAAGGGACCTAAGTTGTTGAAAAGGAAACTTGAATGATTAAAGTTAAAATAACCCACACCAAACACACACTTAGGTGTGTCTGGTTGATCAAGAACACAGGGGCGACACAAGAGCTCCCCACCAAACCCTAGACTTGCAATTTTCACCAAATTGAGGGCTCCAATCTAGTCTAAATCGATTTCCAAGCACAAATTCGTGATCACTTCGTTGAAGGGATCATAAGGTATGCAAATTTTAGTGTTTTTGATTCATCTCAAGTTCTAGACAAATTGTGAAAATCGAAATTGAGCTTGATTATGTGATATATAGATGAAACTTGTAATGAAAACAAGTTTAAGAATGAACACTAGTTGATAATTGCAGGAATCATGTCAAGAATTATGAAATTTATGATAACCCATTCATAGGTTAAGTGGGTCTTGCAAAATAGGTTGAATACTAGAATTATAACTATCACAAGTAGTATTACTTGGTGTCTATATGATGATTTTGATGTTTGTATGCATGCTTGACATGATGGAACCAAAATGTGTGAATAAATTGGTGAAAATAACAAGTCATGAACTTGATTCTAACTATGTAAAAAAAATTAGACCCGCTAGGTGTTTGTTAAAATGCCTAAGTGAGAATTAAAATGTTAAAAATCGGATGAAAACGCATATTTGATTATTATAGAGAATTATACGTTAATGATTATGAAAGGAGTTCTAAATTTGGTTGTGAATTGAACTTTTTAGGCAAAGAATCCGGATCGTCTAGTGGACAATCCAGAGGGGATACACGCTTGAAGGGGGTACTCTAAAGGTACGTGACTTGGGTCTCGTTACATTAGGTATAAAGTTTGGTTTTAGCTTGTTAATGGTGTCATAAATATAGTATAAGCGTTTGACGTGTCATTGAAGTGGCGAAGTCCATTCGACACTCAAACGGGTCAAAACTTTAGTTAAAGTATAGTTTGGCTTGACATTAAAGTGAGGATTTTCACTCGTCAACCAAACGGGTCAAAACTATGTTCTTATATTGATCGTGCGTGTAGAGAGTTGAAAGTCTCAAATTGCGCTAGTGCTAGATAGCAAATTAGTAATGAATGGTTATACTAAGTTAAGTCTATGAATCCGTGTTATCGGGTCGAATGGTAGAAACTAGTTGCAAGAATTGCATAAAGTGGGAATGCATGAAATTATAGAAAACAAGCATGAAATTCGGATACGAGCGTAAAACCATGTAATGGTACGAATACGCCAAGAATTACAAGCCCGGGAATGGGTGAAAAATGTTTAGAATGCTGAAAGATAGAATGAGAAATAATATGCACATTTAGTTAATGAGTCGAATGATCGAAACAAGGTTCTTGCAAGCCATACGTTCATAAACCGAGTTTCGTTAAGTGAAACCTACATGGTTAGATCCGTAATTTTAATACGGATACATAGGAAAAAGAATCATCGTGGGCCGCGAAAGAATTACTTTGATCTGTCGCGGGGCGCGACAGACCCCAATTGTAGGATTTTGTTTGTTTTTCGTTGTTTAAGCAATAGGACTTGTGTTTACTTGATATTAAGATGTCAAAACTAACAATTGATGTGGTTTTGACCATAGGTGATGCTCGTTTTGTTATGGAGGTCGATCAAGCAAGGGAATCAAGAACCAAACACAAGTTTTGAACGCTTCCGCGCTAATATAATCTAGTTTAAACCATGTTGTTTTGTAAACACTGCCGAATGTTGGATATTTTAATCTAGTTAGTTGACTATGTTTAATCACTATAATGAAGTACATCTTAGTTTATTAACTAAGTTTTTGTTAATTATGTATTTCGTTTTAAGAAGTCCGTATTTTATGATTAAAAAATGGAATTATAAGACGAGTGTTACAAGTTGGTATCAGAGCTCAAGGTTGTTAACAAAATGTGTTCGGTTCAAGCTTGATCAACATCCGGTAAGAGTTAATCATTTTAGTAAGGTTTATTAATGTAAAAGAAAAATATGAAGTGACGTGCACGGGAAGAGCGTGTTAACGCACTCAAACCCGGTAAGTGCACTAAATAAGAACGGTTAAAGCAAGTTATGAACTTGGCTAAACCAAAGCAAATAAATTATATGTTATAGATGAAATGTCTAGCGGTTGGTGTAAACATTTCAGTTCTAAAGATGATGGATAAAGGTAATGACGATGCAATGCCGATAGTCACTGAGCAAATGAAAGAAGTGATTGCCGAAGAGGTAGGAAAGGCAATCGAAAATAGCCTATCCAGTTTTATTGATAAGATCCAAAACACGGTACTTTCGGTAGTTGATGAGAGAATCAAGAAGTTGGAAGATAGTACCAACATAGCTAAGGAGAAATCTGGAGAGCGCAAGGGCTGCTCATACAAGGAATTTATGGCATGTAAACCACCACTTTATAATGGAGAGGTGGATCCGATAATATGCCAATGATGGTTAAGCGATATTGAGGGGGTGTTTGAAAGAACCCACTGCGACACGAACGACTTCGTAGCTTATGGTACGGGTCAGCTTAGAGGTCAAGCAAAGGATTGGTGGGATAACAAGAAAAAGGAAATCGGAAGCGAAGCGGCAAGGTCAATGACCTGGGACGAGTTTGAGGTACCATTCCTTAAACACCACAGTCCCAAGGCAGTTATCAATCGAATCAAGGAAGAACTCCTTCAGCTTAGGCAGAAAGGTGAATCTATCGATAAGATCACGGGGATCTTTCTCGACAAACTGAGATTTTGTGATGAGCTGGTAACGTCCGAAGAACAGAAAGTGTATTATTACTATAATATGCTAAGTGCAGAGTATCGGGAATTTATGACTCCCTCGAAGTACAAAACTCTCACTGAAATCATTAATACTACTCGAGAAAGGGAGATAGAGCTGAAGAAGCAAATAGAGAGAGGTGAAAGAAGGGCACAAGTTGTTAATCCAAGCCCAACGAAAAAGGCGCGTACAACTGAGTCATCTAAGAAACAGGATGGCAAAGGCGGGTTGCCGAGTTGTAAGGTTTGTGGGAAAGGGCACAAGGGCGAGTGCCGGTTTAAAGATAAGCCGTGTCCTATATGTGGGAAGACAGGACACACGGCTGCATTATGCCCTGGGAAAGTGTCGGTGTGTTATAAATGCTACCAGCCGGGTCACAAGAAATCTGAATGCCCGGAGCTAGTCGGGAAGAAGGACGGCAAGGATTCACATACAGAGATTCCAAAAGCAAAAGCCAGATCCTTCCAGTTAACCGTAGCCGAAGCGAAGGTGGAACCCGACGTGGTCTCAGGTATATTCACCATAAATTCAATTCCCGCACATGTATTATTTGATACGGTGCGAATAAATCCTTTATTTCACATGGATTTATTCGACATCCTTCATTTGAATTGACAAAATTACCTATGCCTTTGGAAGTAGAAATAGGTGAGAACAAAAGTTTTATCGTGTGTGATGTGTGTCAAGATTGTAAGATGAGTATCGACGGTGAAGAATACTCAATAGATCTAATCCCAATTCCGATGGGAGAATTCCAAGTAGTAGTCGGGATGGATTGGTTATCCCGACATCACGCGAAGGTCGTGTGTTTCCGCAAGGAGATAAAACTAACATCTCCAAGTGGAAAACACGTTACCATTTATGGCGAAAAAGGGGTAATCCCGTTATATGCTCAATGTTAAAGGCCAATAAACTTATGAGGCACACCGTATAGGCTCGCGCCATCGGAGCTACAAGAATTAATGTCTCAGATTCAAGACCTGCTCGACAAGGGGTTTATTAGACCGAGTGTGTCTCCGTGAGGCACACCGGTGCTATTCGTGAAGAAGAAAGACGGGAGCATGCGCATGTGTATCGATTACTGAGAGTTAAATAAACTCACGGTGAAAAATTGATACCCGCTCCCAAGAATCGGTGATTTATTTGACCAGCTACAAGGCGCGAGTTGGTTCTCAAAGATTGACCTCAGGTCGGGTTATCATCAGTTAAAGGTCAAGGGGGAAGATGTACCGAAGACGGTCTTTCGTACATGGTACGAGCATTACGAATTCCTCGTGATGTCCTTCGGATTGACCAATGAACCGGCGGCTTTCATGGACCTCATGAATCGGGTTTGCAAACCAATGTTGGATAAGACGGTGATAGTGTTCATCGACGACATCTTAGTGTATTCAAAGAATGAAGCAGAGCATGCACGCCATTTACGTGAAGTGTTGGAGACGCTCAGAAGAGAGAAATTATATGCAAAATTCTCGAAATGTGCTTTCTGGTTACGAGAGGTGCAATTTCTCAGGCACATTATTAGTGCAAACGGGGTGTTGGTAGACCCGTCAAAAATAGAAGCTGTGGCGAGATGGAATCCACCGAAGAATCCTTCGGAAATCAGAAGCTTTTTGGGGCTCGCGGGATATTATAGGAGATTCATACAAGATTTCTCTAAGATTGCTGCGCCGTTAACCAAACTAACCCGTAAAGACGAAAAGTTTATTTGGGGCGAAGATCAAGAGAAGGCGTTCCCAACGCTTAAAGAAAAATTGACCCACGCTCCGGTATTGACACTGCCGGATGGAGTTGATGATATGGTAGTTTACTCGGATGCGTCGCATTCGGGTCTTGGGTGCGTTTTGATGCAACGGAGCAAGGTTATAGCCTATGCCTCGAGACAACTAAAAACTCATGAAAAGAATTACCCTACACACGACCTTGAGTTGGCAGCAGTGGTATTTGCCTTAAAGATATGGAGGCATTATTTGTATGGGGTAAAATACACTATCTTTACCGACCATAAAAGTTTGAAATATTTCTTCGATCAGAAGGAATTAAACATGAGGCAAAGGCGGTGGTTAGAAACGGTCAAAGATTTCGATTGTGATATACATTACCATCCCGGGAAAGCTAATGTGGTGGCCGATGCGTTAAGCCGAAAGGTAGACTATACACCGATTCGAGTTCGATCGATGCAACTAATTGTGACATCGGGTCTACTGGAACAAATTCGAAAATCTCAAGTAGAAGCAGTAAAAGAGGAAAATCTGAAGAAAGAATGAATAGTTGGCCAATTGAAAGAATTGGTGGTTGGTAGCAACGGGTTAAAGACTCGTTTCGCGAGAATATGGGTTCCAAATTCGTGTGGAGTTAAGGCGCTCCTACTTGACGAAGCTCATAAATCCCGTTATTCTATCCATCCGGGGGCAACCAAGATGTATAACGATTTAAAGCAAAACTATTGGTGGCCCGGAATAAAAAGAGATGTTGTGAAGTATGTGGAGAAGTGTTTGACTTGTTTACAAGTCAAAGCAGAACACCAAAAGCCATACGGTAAGCTACAACCATTGGACATCCCAGTTTGGAAATGGGAGCAAATTACAATGGATTTGTTGACCAAACTACCCAAAACCAACCGTGGATACGATGCTATATGGGTAGTTGTGGATAGGTTAACAAAAAGTGCTCACTTCATTCCGATTCGTGAGACTTATACGTCCGAAAAGATGTCAGAGGTGTATACTAACGAAATAGTGGCACGCCACGGGGTACCGATATCCATCGTGTCCGATAGAGATACTCGGTTCACTTCGAACTTTTGGCGCGAATTCCAAGAGCAAATGGGAACTAAATTGTTCATTAGCATAGCGTACCATCCACAAACGGATGGACAAAGTGAAAGAACAATACAGACGTTGGAAGATATGTTACGGGCATGCATTATCGACTTCGGGGGTAGTTGGGATGTCTATCTACCGTTGGTCGAATTTTCATATAATAACAGCTACCACGCAAGCATCGGTATGGCTCCGTACGAGATGCTTTACGAAAGAAAATGCCGAACCCCGGTGTGTTGGGATGAGGTTGGTCCGCGTGAACTTTCACATAAGGATGTAGTCCGAATCATGAATGAGAAAATCGACTTAGTCCGAGCTCACTTGAAAGCGGCTCAGGATCGACAAAAATCATATGTGGACAAAAGAAGGAAACCAATTGAGTTTCAAGTTGGTGATAAGGTGATGTTGAAGGTATCTCCGTGGAAGGGGATCATTCGATTTAGAAAAAGGGGGAAAATTAAGCCCAAGGTTTATTGGGCCATTTAAAATCCTTGAACGAATTGGTAAGGTCGCATACCATCTTGAATTACCCGAGGAACTGAGTGGAATTCATAGAACATTCCACGTATCACATCTCCGGAAATGTCTAGCCGACGAAACAGCTTACATCCACTACGATGATACTGAAGTGGATAATAGTCTTAACTACGCGGTGAAGCCGATTGCGATTCTAGATCGTAAAGTAAAAATCTTGAGGAACAAGGTAATTAATCAAGTAAAGGTCAATGGGAACACATAAATGGTTCGGATACCACATGGGAATCCGAAGAGGAGATGCAACGGCTCTACCCTACATTATTCGGTACGTACTCTGGTTTCGGGGACGAAACCCTTTTTAAGGGGGGTGGACTTGTAACACCCCGAAAATATAAAACTTTATATTAGAATTATAAAGTAATAAATAAACAAGAACAAACTAACTAGGAATAGATAACCCAGTTAGTTACGAGTTTTGTGATGCCAAATAAGTGGATTAAAACTCCCAAATTAGAAATAAAACAATAGTTAAGGGACCTAAGTTGTTGAAAAGGAAACTTGAATGATTAAAGTTAAAATAACCCACACCAAACACACACTTAGGTGTGTCTGGTCGATCAAGAACACAGGGGCGACACAAGAGCTCCCCACCAAACCCTAGACTTGCAATTTTCACCAAATTGAGGGCTCCAATCTAGTCTAAATCGATTTCCAAGCACAAATTCGTGATCACTTCGTTGAAGGGATCATAAGGTATGCAAATTTTAGTGTTTTTGATTCATCTCAAGTTCTAGACAAATTGTGAAAATCGAAATTGAGCTTGATTATGTGATATATAGATGAAACTTGTAATGAAAACAAGTTTAAGAATGAACACTAGTTGATAATTGCAGGAATCATGTCAAGAATTATGAAATTTATGATAACCCATTCATAGGTTAAGTGGGTCTTGCAAAATAGGTTGAATACTAGAATTATAACTATCACAAGTAGTATTACTTGGTGTCTATATGATGATTTTGATGTTTGTATGCATGCTTGACATGATGGAACCAAAATGTGTGAATAAATTGGTGAAAATAACAAGTCATGAACTTGATTCTAACTATGTAAAAAAAATTAGACCCGCTAGGTGTTTGTTAAAATGCCTAAGTGAGAATTAAAATGTTAAAAATCGGATGAAAACGCATATTTGATTATTATTGCGAATTATGCGTTAATGATTATGAAAGGAGTTCTAAATTTGGTTGTGAATTGAACACTTTAGGCAAAGAATCCAGACCGTCTGGTGGACAAGCCGGAGGGGATACATGCTTGAAGGGGGTGCTCTAAAGGTACGTGACTTGGGTCTCGTTACATTACGTATAAACGTTTGGTTTTATCTTGTTAATGGTGTCATAAATGTAGTATAAGCGTTTGACGTGTCATTGAAGTGGCGAAGTCCATTCGACACTCAAACAGGTCAAAACTTTAGTTAAAATATTGTTTGGCTTGACATTAAAGTGAGGATTTTCACTCGTCAAACAAACGGGTCAAAACTATGTTCTTCTATTGATCTTGCGTGTAAAGAGTTGAAAGTCTCATATTGCGCTAGTGCTAGATAGCAAATTAGTAATGAATGGGTATCTTAAGTTAAGTTTATGAATCCGTGTTATCGGGTCGAATGGTAGAAACTAGTTGCAAGAATTGCATAAAGTGGGAATGCTTGAAATTATAGAAAACAAGAATGAAGTTCGGATACGAGCGTAAAACCATGTAATGGTACGAATACGCCAAGAATTACAAGCCCGTGAATGGGTGAAAAATGTTTAGAGTGCTGAAAGATAGAATGAGAAATAATATGCACATGTAGTTAATGAGTCGAATGATCGAAACAAGGTTCTTCCAAGCCATATGTTCATAAACTGAGTTTCGTTAAGTGAAACCTACATGGTTAGATCCGTAATTTTAATACGGATACATAGGAAAAAGGATCGACTAAAACGGACGCATAAATCGAAAGTTATGATAGTTTAAAGATTGTCATTTGAAAATAACCATGCTGGGCAGATATGCAGCTCCATTTAACGAGCTTACTGCCAAAATGGAGGCCTCGCGCTGCGCGACGCCAAATCGCCTTCACCGTCGCGTCACGCGACAGACATCGCGGGCTGCGAAAGAATTGCTTTGATCTGTCGCGGGGCGCGACAGACCCCAATTGCAGGATTTTGTTTGTTTTTGGTTGTTTAAGCAATAGGACTTGTGTTTACTTGATATTAAGATGTCAAAACTAACAATTGATGTGGTTTTGACCATAGGTGATGCTCGTTTTGTTATGGAGGTCGATCAAGCAAGGGAATCAAGAATCGAACACAAGTTTTGAACGCTTCCGCGCTAATATAATCTAGTTTAAACCATGTTGTTTTGTAAACACTACTGAATGTTGAATATTTTAATCTAGTTAGTTGACTATGTTTAAACACTATAATAAAGTACATCTTAGTTTATTAACTAAGTTTTTGTTAATTATGTATTTCGTTTTAAGAAGTCCGTATTTTATGATTAAACAATGGAATTATAAAACGTGTGTTATAGTATTTCAACATCAAATCCTGGTCATTGATCTACACACATGTATGGTCAGGACTGGTTCACTCAGTTCGCAAGCTACACTAATGTTCACTCTTGAACCTAATCCTATATATATATATATATATATATATATATATATATATATATATATATATATATATATATATAACAATTTTGGTAGCTTGGCTAGGGTAAAAGATTTTATATATTAGTACTTAATTTTTTTGCACATCCCTTTGTTCTTTAATAAATTTAACATTTGGCCTATTGACATCAATGAAACTATCTTTTTTTTCTTTTTCTTTAATCGATTTACACTACAGCATTAAATTTTAATAAAATTTTCAATTTGATTTTTTAACGGATTTTATGTTACATGATTTTCTATAGGTTTTGTTTTTATATCAATGCTTCCCGCAAGTTATTTTTGTCTACCTTTCCATGTTAATTTTGGTAACATTATTTTTAAGCATTTTTTAACCGCCTAACACTAATCTCTAAATACATCATTACGACATCATTTTTATATACTTTTAAACTGCCCAATTCTTTTGTATAAATTTTGTATGCCTTCGCAATGTGGTTTTTTATGATTTTGTTCGCTTTGGTTATTTTCATCAACGTTTACAAGTCGTAACCCACTAGTTAATAAAAAAAATATTGATGATGAAAAGTCTCTCTCTCTCTCTCTATATATATATATATATATAACAATGGTGGGGAAGGTTCATTTGATTAGAGAATTTAATTGAGAAGAAAAATAACATAGGGTAATTTTGTAAAACATTAAATAGTTTTTTCACTTATCTCATTTCTTATCATTTTTGACTAATTAATTAGTAATAAAGAGTATTATCCTCCACACTAATTTTTTTTGTCTACACAGATCAAAAGTTATCCTACATATTTCGAAATTCATTATACACGTTGAAATTTATTCTACACAACTCGTAATTTATCATCCACTTTAAATTATTTTATTTTATTTTTTTGAATATATATATATATATTGAAGATAAATTACAAAAAATTTAATGTAGTTAGCTATTAAAAAAGAAGATTACAAATTAATAACCTATGTAGATTTACCAATGTACCCTTATAGTAACATAAATACTTATATTAAATGAAGTAAAATAAAGTTCTTATTGGTTGAAATTTCTTCTTTTTTGTTCTTACAAAAAATTTCTTCTCATTTGAACTCTCCACTATAAAAGGTTTTATGAATAGTGTTTTTGTTGGAAATTTAGTGAAAATGAGTTTTTCACAAAATACTTTGTACATAAATAATATTTATATATGTGTTGTATAAATAGTTATTTATAGGTTTGTGTTCAAACTATGTCCAAATAGAGCTAAGATGAATGAGATATCGAAGATTGGAGTTGTATGTTTTGAACAAACAAATATGAGAAAAATGGATTTAGATTTGTCACCTTGTCCTACTTAGGTGGGATGACAAAACTTAAAGTGGTATATAAGGAGGAGCACTCATTGTAAATTGTTTCCTTAAAGGCAAACACTAGTTGGGACCTAAAGGGTGCATCGACCCGCACATATGCACGCGTGACGTGGGCTATAGGCCCAATGTGGTTCACTTTGAACTTTGCACACCGCCTTTGTATTTTTGGCCATGAGCGCGTGGTTAGATACATGATAGGTCCGCTTATGGCACAACCTTGGGTGGCGTAGGCGGATTCCATGGCATGTCGCATGTCGATGCGGCGCGAGCTCCTTAGGCGCATGGCTCATGTCATTGGCTAGGGCGGAGAGTGCAGATGGCACACGCGTATGATGGCGCATGACCAGGTGGCGTCCTGGTATGCGTAGTGGCTTTCGTGTGGCGCGCGACTCCATATGGCGTGGCATGAGATCTTTGAAGCGTGGCGCGCGGACTGGCAGATCAGTTCTAGCGCGCGCACACAGGTTTGCAACAATAATAGAAGAGCTGGTTGGACCTAGTCAAACTAGTTGTTTCAAACCGTTTAATGTGTGTCATGATAAATATGACCGTTTTTTACTAACCACTTAAGTCCATTTAATTAGAGATTAAAGGCGTATTCATTATCTTGTTTATTACAAGATTAATGTTTTAGTTATGACAAGATTAATGTCTTTTTCTATTACTAGTTTTAATGAGGTTAAAACTATGGGTGTTATATGAACTTGGTGGTTCATACTATATTTACAAGAAATTAGTCATTCTCTTGAGTCTCGTTTTTTTTTTTTTTGATTTTTTTTCCATTGAGAGGAGTACTCTCAAATTTACACAACTTCATCTTTTTCCTAATTTTATAAACACCAAATTATACTCGGTGTAATCTCGGGCGTGAGTGTCATCTTCGACAGTACAACTACTGCTTCGGTTGTTGTATCCTGGAAACAGACCGTCTGAGAGGAGGCGCGGAATCTGTTTTAAGGGCCCCGTGTCAAACACGATCCTCAACCAAAACCGTCAACGATAGTTTGTTTATTCTTGTAGCGGAGGTTCGTACAAGATGGTGCGGTTGAAGTTCTTCCGAAGACACTGGCTTGAATCAAGATTGGTACAATTATATTGTATTTTATATTCATTTATTTGGTTTTTGTAATCGGTATTGTACTAGTCGTTATTATATATTTTGTAATATATTTTAATAAAAAGTTAACCTAATTCCAACAGTTTTTTTTGTCTTTTATAGTTTTTGACTTTTAGTGACATTTTTTGTTCTTTCCGATTTGTATTGATATTCACTTTTATTGATCGTCCAAAGTCACGCCGCGTAGCACGGGAAAATGATCAAAATCCCGCTCCGTAGCACGTTGGGAAAAATCTATTTTAATTCATGTTATTGAAACAAATATCCATATTCGCTTTTATCGGTTTCCAATGAATTGAGCGGATAATGACCAAAGTCACGTCGGGTAACACACAAAAAAAAAAAAAACCGATCATACTTCCGCCGCCTAGAGCTGGGGAAAACCCGGTATCAAGATTCGATCGATCTTTTATGGTTTCTGATGAGTCGAGCCGATAACGACCAAAGTCATGCAGTGTAGCACGTGGGAAAATCGATCAAACGCTAGTCGCTTAGTGCGGAGTAGAAACCTTTTTCTAATATTTGTAGCATCGAAACCAATATTGATATACGTTTTCATCGTTAAAATTAAACTACGCTGAATAGTTACTTAATTTTTTTATATTTATCGTAGTTTGTACATACAATATTTTTTAATAATATTTCATTTATTATTTGATTTTTTTTCTACTAGCCTTCACACGTTAACTTTTTAAGAGAATCCAAATACGTAGTTAAGTTTTATTTTATCTTTATGTTTCGTGAAAACGAAAGAGCTTAATTAATACGCAACCATGTTTCATTTTTTTTCTTGACATTCTGGCATAAATTTGTTAAAATCATAGATGTATACAAAAAAAGGTATATTTTGGTATCTAAGCTATACCAGTGCCAGTAGTGTACCGGTATCGTGACAAACGTAACCCATTCCAATAGAACAACATCGGTACCACTATAGGTATTATCGAAACTGGTATTTGTTTTTATGATTTTCGATAAATGGAAATAAATGTTGATATCCTTTTGGGTGTATTACGACTTTAGTTTTGCTTTTGGTTGCTCTTGCAAGTGCCGATACTGAAATAAATCAAACCGATATGGACCGGATTTTCATCGTGTAGCGCGAGGGCTTCCCACTAGTTTTGAAAATGATATGTTCAGTTAATAAATGAGTATGAACAAGTTTATTTTCTTTAGAAATGACATAAAAAAAAAGTTCGTTTATGTGTTGGAGTTTATTTATCTATTTGATTTAACATTAATCCAAACAGCCTAGGTTCAGCATTAACCAGAAAATGAGAAAATGTTTTCGAAGATAACAAATGTACTCACCTCAGATATTTCCCCACCGCTGCGGCCATTAAAACCACCATGTTGAGATGAAATCAACGTACCACTTAAATAATCTTCAACGGTTAAATCAATAGAAAAGATACAATCCTCGTGATCAATCGTTATCTTCCTAAGCTTCAGACTGTCGTTAAGTAGCAACGACCATGGAGATCCACCCGTGCTTGATCCCCATAACTCGGTTGGTAAACCCTACCATCAAATTAAATAGCACAAATTAATTTTGTGGTTATTGGTTGATATTAAACAAGATACGATCATAATTTGATGATAAGCATGTTGGTTCAGGCCCCACTTCACACACTTAACTCACGTATGTATCTACTATGTAATATATGTGAAGGTTATTATGAAGAAAAAAAGATGAAGCTGTTTTGAATGAAAAATGGGTACACAATCCACTAAAACAAAGGGCTATAAATAGCCGGGGTTGGTTTCGATACAAACCATATTTATCCTACAAACCGTAAGAACAGATCCTAGCACTTAAAAAAAAAAGTTAAATTAGCACATACAAAACAATACATACATAAAAGTAGCATTTTTGAATTATATTAGCGCATGAAAATTAATCAAGATAATTGATTTTGGCATATATTTGAATTATAACAGCACTTTTCTTAATCAACACATTGAAAACAAAGGAATATTCAAATAAAGAATTAATTGTTTGTTAGCATATTTATAGAGAATTCAATATAATTGATATTATTTAGGATATTATTTTATCATTTCTCTATAAGTGGTTGGATGCCACATAACACTTTTTAAATGATTCTTATAGTTTGTATGCGAAATGTGGTTTGTATTTGATCATCATCATCATCATCATACTCAGTAAATCCCACCAATAGCAAAGCAAAGGTAGGGTCTGAGGAGGGTAAGATGTAGACAGCCTTACCTCTACCCCGTAGGAATAGAGAGGCTGCTTCCAGTGAGACCCCCGGCTCGATAGTAGTTTTGCATCAAGCCTTGGACATAAGGCACATAACACTCGGCAATCGGGACAAAGACTAATTAGTGCATGTACCCTTTTGTCTTTCAGCTATCAACGCCACCACATGATGCATGATTAACCGTCCTCCACTTTTAACGTTATTTTCACGAAATTAGTAAAATAACGTTAAAATTAGTGCACTTTTACTTTTGCCCCCCGATGGCCCACACATATATACATTATATGCGCATACCGCAAGCGGGGCGTTATGTGATCATACTCCATAAATAAATAGCCTACATAGACTCCAACTAATAACAGAATTAATATACGTGAAAACATGAAATAATAAAATACTAACTAAACCTAAAACACATGTCAACCACATTAAAACTCACTCCATCCACGTTTTCCTTTTTATCAACAAGTTCGGTCAACTCTGACCAAGTATTTTAACGTGCAAACCACTAAAGACTCGTGACCCATTAATCTGCTTAACCGTGATCAATTAACCCGTAATTAATCTGCTGAACCGTGATCAATTAACCCGTAAGCGAACCATCCCCGCGACCTGTGTGACCCGTAAACAAACCGAATAACCCAACAAAGTATATAACTTACAGTTTGATTTTTTATGCTTTCTAGTTCTTCAACGATACGAATCATGGAAGGACGTTGATTTCGACTTTCATTCAGGCACCGATAAGCAATACGAGAGAACGCTTGTAACGAAATCAGAGTCGTTTGTTCCCGTAGACGGGGCATGATGATTTCGTCGATTTTCCCTTCTTCATAATGTCGTTTCGCAAATTTCGACAAAAACTCACGTTCATTATTATCATTAATCACCGCAGGCTTCCCACATAAGACTTCAAACATGACCACGCCAAAAGAGTACACGTCAGATTCTTTTGAAAGTGTACTATTTTGTACTTGTTGTGGATCGGTGTAGCCAGGGGTGCCAGAGGCCCACGTGGCAAGAAGACTGATCATCTCTGGACTCATGAGACATATTTTAGACAATCCGAAATCCGAAATCTTCGCCTCCCAGTTCTCATCTAGCAAGATGTTACCACTTTTTACGTCGTTGTGCACCACCCTGTGGCTCTCTCCCAAGTCATAATGAAGATACTTAAGTCCACGAGCCGCACCAAGACATATTCGAAGACGCTGCTCCCATGTGAGGTCTTTGGAGGCCAGATGCTTGTCGAGGCTTCCATTACACTCGTACTTGTAAACTAGAATTCTCTCATCACCTTCGGCACAGAATCCAACTAGAGAAACGAGGTGATTACTACGTTTGCAAATATTAGCAAGCGCGATGAGCTCCTTTAGAAACTCAACTTGTCCTTGTCCGTACTTCTTTTCTAGCCGTTTTACAGCGACCGTGGTGTTGGAGTGCGGGAGTTGGCCTTTGTAGACCCGCCCGAACCCACCCCTCCCGATAACTTGGGCAAAGTTGTTAGTGGCTAGTTTGATGTCTTGATATGGGATTTTGAGGTGGGCTAATTCTTCTGGAAATTGAGCCATGATATGTATTATTATTATTATTATTTTTGTATACAGGGAAATTGCAAGAATGCACAATGTATGCATATGGCAACTTCCGTCTCCTTTTATAGCTTCAAAAAGCGAATATGGCAAACTTCCAAGGCTCGCGTCCATGTACCCTTTTTAAACTTGAAAAATAATGTATTATTATTATTATTATTATTAAGTTTGAAAATTTTAATTTCCAGACTTTTTTTTTTTACTCATAGATTATAACCTTATCACGATTGGATTCAACACTGAGATAATTCTTAGCCTGTCATAAGGCTAATGAATATCAGAAAATTTTAAAGAAATTAGTAGTTTAAAGTAAATAAATTTATACCTCTAAGAGGACACACCAAGAACTTCAGAATTTGTTGAAAGCCTTCAGTCGGCAAAGATTATTCTATTAATAAGAATATTTTACAAAAGGGGGAAGAGAAGATTGATCCTAAGATCAGGCACCCCTAGAACTGAAAACTTGAGCTCCTTTTATAATGAGAGTCTCAAGGTACAAACAAAACATTAACAGTAAACTACAATTATTATACAACAATTATTTCTTTGAAATTTTCAAAAGCAGACATTATTGTGTCTGGCATGATAGGATTGTAATAATTCACTCTGTCCCACTCGGTGGACAGCCTTCACTTTATCTCTTTGTCTTCTTCTGGCTCTTCATTGGATACCGAATTCTTGAGATCTTTTTTGAGATCTTCTATCATCATTTCTAAATCTTCTTGAAGAATTTCTTCATCTGATTCATCTAATCCATATGGATCTTGAGATTCTCTTGCAAGTATAGTTTCATCTTCTTCCGAGCAATTTGATAAGGACATGTCTGATATATGATCAGTTTGAATCATTTTTCCTTTAAGATTCTTCATCAGATCTTTCTTCATTTCTTTAAAATATGTAGCCAATATTTCTTTCTTAGAAATACTGCTTTCTCCTTGCATTTTGAGTTTCTGGGTTATTTCCTGGAATGGACTAGGAGATTCCCTTTGGGCTTATAATTGGATTTGTTTGGAATATAATTCTATAGTGTCATGAATTTTTTGTAATGTTTCTTGACCTTCTGGAACACCATCTTTGTCCAGTTTCATCATCTTTTTCCAGAATTTTGTATAAAAATCTCTTCTTAAACAAGGGATTTGTTGTTGGGTATAACCCACTTCTGGAGACCATTTCCAGATCCATGGAATTCCGAATTGAATAAAAAAGTGACATAACGATAATCCTTCTATTAGGACTCTTTGATGTTGTAATTCAATCAACGTGGGAGATATTTCTACCCATTTATTATAATTTTCTCTTAATTTTTCTGGTAAAATTTTTATCGAAGGGCCATATGAAAGCCACCATTTATAAACCCAATTTGGGATGTCCCGTTTATAAACTTCTGGACATATCTTGAAGAACCATGAATGTTTTTTCTTTGAATTTTCATATAAAAGGGCTTTATTAAATGCCTCAATATAATCCCAATAATTGAATTTAATAGGAACCCTGGTATCAGGGTGATACATCTCTTTATCTTTTAAAGGAGATGTTCCCCATTCTTCCACAGATATAATCTGCTTTATAATTATTTTACTAAAACTATATTCCTGGGTATTTCCAGCCATATAATGGTGAATATCACAAGATTCTGTGACTTTAAGAATGTTTTCATAATAATGTCGCTGTTTATATGAAACAGTCGGATATGATCCATTATCCAGGTACCTTGTAATTAAGGTCCATGGTTGGTCTTTCCATTTTAGATCTTTGAATTCCAAAAGCAATATTATCTCCTTATTTGGATTATGTTCATATAACCCATCATCAGAATCTTCTGTCACTATATTGACATAGGATGAATTATCCTTTCCTTCAACCTTAGCTTTATAAGCCAAAAATTCCTGAAATAATTTATCATCATTATTATTCCCTCTAGTATTACTGGAGGTTGATGCAGTATTTGCAATGTTAGCAGCTATTAGCCTTTGATGAGCAATTTGCCCAAGAACTCTCTCATCACCATAGGATCTTAATTGACCCCGACCACCTCTTCCTCTTCCTGTATTAGGAAGGGGTTGCTTCCCTCTATCTCGGGAATACATTCCTGAAAGTATGAAATCAGGCAGAAGAGATTATTTTCTCATTTTCTTTAAGAACCTTTAATTGATTCTTATGATAATGTAAAATTTTAAATTCTTCTTTGAGCCTATTTGCTCTTTCTTCCGGATGCAGTTCAAAATTATGCATCAGATCATAAATTCGATAATGTCTAACCCTTTTTATTACTTCTAAATCATCAATATCATTTTGAATTATTTCAAAAACTCTTTTTAGAGGGCCTTTAATTTTCTTCATTAGACCTGCAATTATCCACAAGAAATTATAATTCTTTTTTCTTTAAGTATCTTTATTCGATACTTAAGTTCAATAATACAATCATAAATATCAGTGACTTCTTCAAGCCATTGCTGATGATTCATAAGATGATTATTTAATATTTCTCTAAGTCTGTTTTTATAAAATAACAACCATAATTCATATTCATTTATTCTTCTTGTTAATTTAGTATAACTAAGCATTATTGATCCCTTACTCATGTAAATATTCTCTTGTTAAAAAATCAGGTAAACTATTATCAGTTACCTTTTTGTAAATTATTTCAAAATCAAATGGGGCAAGATGAGATTGCCATCTAGCAAACATTTGCTTAGAAAGATCATGTTTAAAGTCTTTGTTGAACATATATTTTGCTGCTTGACAGTCAGTTTTTATTAAAAACTTTTGATTATATAAATCATCTTGAAATTTTAAAACACATTTGACTATTGCTAAAATTTCTTTTGCAATAGTAGCATAATTCTTTTGGCTATCATTCCACTTACCTGAATGGAATCTTACCAAAAATTCTTGTTTATCAATAGGAGATATCTGTTTTAATATCCCTCCATAACCAATATTACTCGCGTCTGTTTCAATAATCTTTGGCCAGTCTGGTTTTGCCAGCATTAAACAAGGGAGATTTTTAACATTTTGTTTAATTTTTTGAATTGCCTTGGTATGAATATCAGACCATAGCGGAGGACTCTTTTTTAATCTGTCATATAAAACAGCTGTATCTTCTGCTAAATTTTTATAATAAAGTGAAATATAATTCAAACTTCCTAAAAATCTTTGTAATTGAGTTTTATCAGTTATTTCATCCGGAAATTTGGAAGCGAATTCAATACTTCTATTTATAGGAATAATATTTCCTTTTTCAATATTATGACCCAAAAATCTAACCTTAGTTTGGAAAATTAACATCTTTGGTCTAGATATTACTAAACCATGTTTTATAATTATATTTTTGAAAATGTCTAAATGTTTAAAATGAGTTTCAATATCTTTAGAAAATACAAAGATATCATCAATATAAACTATTATGAAATCACTAAAAGGAATAAAAATATCATTCATTATATTTTGAAATTCACTTGGGGCATTTTTTAAACCAAATGGCATTACATTCCATTCATAATGACCAAAAGGTACTGTAAAGGCAGTTTTATATCTATCTTTTTCATTTATTTGAATTTGCCAATATCCAGAATTTAAATCAAACTTTGAAAATATAATAGCATTATTAAGTCTATCTAACAAATCTTTTTTGTTAGGTATAGGATACCTAATCCATTTCAAAACTTTATTCAAAGGTTTATAGTTTATTACTAACCTGGGAGCTCCTCTTTCTTGCTCTGAATGTTTATTAACATAAAATGCAGTACATGACCATGGAGATTTTGAAGGTCTTATCAAACCTTTATCTATCAAAGCTTTTATTTCCTTTTTGCATAATTCTAAATATTCAAAATTCATTTGACATGGTCTTGCCTTTGTAGGTATTTGACTTTCATTAAAATCATCTTCATAAGGAAGGGAAACAATATGTTTCTTTCTTTCCCAGAAAGCATTTGGATGATCATTACAAATTTGTAAAGAAAATTGATTTTGTATTAATTTTATTTTGTCCTGTAATTTAGGATTTTTAAGCCTTTCTTCTTTTGTAAAAAGATTAATTTCTTCTTTAAGAAAATTTATTTGATTTTCTTTAGCTTGTATTAAAGATTCTTCAATATCATTTATAAATCTAGTAATTGGTTTATTGACAAAAGGAAAGGTTATTTCTTTTCCTTTATAAGTTCCTGTAATAAAATTTTCATCAATATGTCTTATTGGGAAAATCTTTTTCCAAAACGGTGAGCCAAGTATAATCTGGCTTGTTAGATTCTTTACTAACATAAAACTATTTGGAATACAAACTTTATCTTGACAAATATAAGCCTGTGGTAATTTATAACTTATACCTAATGGTTCTCCACTAGCAGAACTAACTCTATGAGTAGTTTTATCAAAATATTTTGTATGAATTATTTCTTCCTGAATACAATTTAAATCTGCTCCACTATCCAGCAAAGCAATTAATTCAATTGAAAAATTATTATCTATTAATAGTTTAATTTTAATATGCCATTTATGAGAAGTTACAATTTCATATATAGACAAAAAAATTTCATCTTTTAACATTGATAAAAAATTATCAGTTTCTAGATCATTTTTTCCAGATGTTTCAGGGCTTTCTGTATTAATTTTTCCTCTTTCTAAATTTTTAATTCTTTCTTCTAAATTTTTATTATTTTCTTTTAAATTTCTTATTTCTATTTTTAGGTTATCAACCTCTAATTTTAATTCTTCAATATTAACGGTTTTTCCCTTAAATTTCTTTGGTTTAATTGTTTTTTGACTTCACTTATGGTATAGGGTTTAAATTCTTGATGACCCATTGAAGTAGAAGCTTTTCCCTCTTTAATTATTTTAGATATAATTTCCTTTCTAATTTTATCATCTTCCACAACTTTTAGTAAATCTAAAAGGTCATTAGAAATAACGTTTATTTCCATATTTTCAAATTGAGCAATTATTTGGTAAATGTCATCTTCATTTTCAGCATCATTTTGACAACATTTTTCTCCTTTACAAGAGAAACATTCTTCATCAGAAGATATTAAATCTTCATTTTCTAATATATTTATATCCTCATCATAAGAGTTTTCTGATTCTAATTCAGAATCATTTTCAGAATTTATTAGTAATTTAGATAAAGTATCTTTTAATTGTTCATCCTCAATATTATTGAGTTTTTTCTTAACCCAGCAAGTTTTTGCTTTATGACCTTGACGACCACATTTCTTACATATAATGTAAGGTTTAAAAGATTTATATTCTTGTTTTCTTTTTCTTTTTCTTTTTCTATCTTCTCTTTTTTGTTTTCTTTTCTCAAATTTTTTATTTTTATAAGGAGATAAATTTTTTTTCTTTTTCTTAGAATTATTTTCCCTAAAATCATCCATACCAAATTGACCACAAAATTGACCTAATTGTCTCTTTTCATTAAGAGAATGCCTTTTAATTTGTTGATTAAGTTTTATCTCATTACATAAAGCTTAACCTTCTTGGACACAAGTTCCTATTAACTTGCCATAAGTATAATTCTCATAATTAATACTTACTTCTCCTTTTCTTAGTTTTTTCCTAACCCTTTCAGCAAATAAAGGAGGTAACCCATCTATAAATTTAGATTTCCAGTGAGTACTATTAGACTCAGGGAGTTCCATTACTCTACTCAGAAAAGTATCTTTATACCATCTAAAAGATGTAAGGGTTTTACACCTTAGATTTTGTAATAAAGTCCTAGTATTTTCAGAATTATCAGACCATCTGCCTGTAAAATGATCAACAATATTAACAACTAGTGTATAAACTGCATTAGGAATTTGTCTATTATCTTCTTCTTTGACAGTAGTAAGAATTTTATTCCTATCAGCTTCTGATAAGTAATTATCCCACCAGCCTTTTAATTGACCAGTAAAACCTGCTATAATCATTTTAGCAATATTTTCATCCGAATTATCATTACTTTTACAAATAGTACTATACATCATCATTATGTGTGTACTATTATAGATTTGTCCTTCAGATAAACCATCTATATTCATTTCATATATATGTTTACCATGATAAGAATTATTAATAACAAACTCTTGTTCTTCTATTAGAACATCTTGTGGAGTCGGTCTAGGATAATAATACATTCGTTGAGTTGGTTTATTAGCAAACTTATCCAATTTTCTTATTTCTTCATTAATTCTTTCTTGATAATTATCTTTATCTAGAGAATTCACAAATTCTTTTGTTAAAGTATTTACTCTTAAATTTGAAAACTTTTCATTTAAAAGCTGTAATTTTTTGTCTAATAAATCTGATATTTCAGTATTAGATTTTAACTTAAAATCTTTTATCCCAGGAGGAGGTTGTATAGCTGGAGTAGCTACAATTTCTTTCTTCTCCTCTTGTCTTATAGGAGAATTTTTTATATAATTAATTAATTCGTTTATTCTATCATTTATAGAACTCAATTTTTACCTAAACAAATCAAATAAATATTTGTATAATTTTGTTGTTTAAAAATATTATTTATATGTGAAATAGTAATTGACAAAGCATCATGTTCCAACAATTTTTGGAAAGCCTGGTAATACCTGGTTTCATTATCCTTTTCTATTTTAAAAGGTTGATGTGGAGGAAAACTTGTTTTTAAAATTTTTCCATTAACATTATATTCTCTCTGTATAACATAAATCATGCTATTAGTATATTTATTTATAAACCATGGGACAAAAAGTATAACTTTATTTTCTTCTGAAAGTTTTTTATAAAAAACTTCTTGAAACATTTTGGTATCTTGGTTATCAAAATTTTTAAAAAACCAATCTCTAAATAATTTCCATTTTTCTTGTTTAAATTCTTCACTAATAATTTTCCTTGCCAGGGAACCTGGACTAAAATCAATTTTTTCTCTTTGATCCATTAAATTGAAAAATTCATTTCTGACTCGGTTAATTCCGGTTCATTAGGCCTATATACACCTCTTACAATATTATCAGAATGAATTCTTAATTCTTCTACCCTATTTTCAGGTAATTCCTCTCTTATTTGAGAAGTAGAAGCTCTGGATGGACTTCTAACAGTATATCCTATAGGAGATATGTGATAATTTGAAGACCTAGATGACATAGTCCTAGATATTCTAGGTTTATATTGACCAAACTGTATCTAAACAGATCCTTCAGATGTCTGTATAATATTTAAAGGATTATTATCTACATATTGTTGTTTTGGAGTACAGTTATTTAATACCCAATTTTCTAGAAATTCTATTTCTTCCCATTTTATTTTTCTCCTAGTTGTAATATTCGATTTACCAAAATTAGTTTCTATAACTATTGTTTCATTTAATGGTTTATCTACCATTTTACACTGAGGATTTAGTGTAAATAGGGGTTTATAATATATTCTATAACAAATACATATTACCTCTGATCCTGGAATATAATTATATCCATGTGTTTTAATATTTAATGTTAAAGCATCAGTTATATTAACATCAGTTAAAGATAATTGTAAATTTGGATAAACATTAAAATAGACTGGACCATGTGCCAGACTAGACTGAACTATTCCTATTAAAGATTGTTTATAATCACGATTTCTACCATCTCTTAAGGCTGCTATAAAGCTTTCTGGTAGACCTTCTAAAGTTAATGGTTTAAATGCAATTTGCACAACACTAATATGAATAAATTTATATTTATCTTTTTTATACCTTATTAACTCATTATTATTTAAGAGCTTTAAAACCATTTCTTCTTTATTAAGAGCAATTGTTTCTTCAGTAGTTTTTACTACTTGTTTTAAACCAATTCTTTCAAATGTTCCAAGTTTATAAACTTGTTTATAATCAATTTTTGGAATTGTCCATTTATTTAACAAATCTAAATTATGAGGAATATCATATTCTTCCTCAATACTGTTTTTAATTATTATTATTATTATTATTATTATATTTATATTTATTATTATTATTATTATTATTATTATTATTATAATTATTATTATTATTTTCTTAAATCATTATTATTATTATTATTATTATTATTTTCTTAAATCAAACGGGTCTTGGGCTCACTAAACTAAATGTTAATGGGCTAACTTCTAAACCGTAAAAATTGTTTTATAAATGGGCTTATCCTGGAGTTGGTATGTGTATACTATTTAAAAAAAACTAACATATATATCGGATTTTTTAACAAAAAAAAACATGTGCCCCTCGAAATCACGGACCCTGTGCTGTGATCCTCCCCGCACACCCTCATCAGTCATCACCGCCACTGTCTATTATTATCAACTAGTAATTAGACCTGCGCACGTTGCGGCGCGGGTACATCGTAAACATCAAAGGGATAACATGAAGATATGTGCCCCTACTCGAAACCCAAACCAGCTATACCGCAGCTGCTTGCATATCGCAGCTGATTATGCAATTTTTTGTTGCCTGCAAATCCAGTCACGATAATATTTCAAAATAAACATTGATGTCTATAATGGGTTTGATTATGGTTAAGGCTTGTAATGATTATGGATGTGATCATGTATTTATATGATGTTTTGGAACGTGATTTGTTTATTTTGCTCAAATTATGCGCCCCTACTCAAAAGCCGAACCAACTATACCCGAACGTGATTAAACTAAACCCTAATAATCCAAATGTTAATCGGGTTGGTCATTTGATACATTTGCACATACGAAAAAACCAATTAACCCGAACCAATCTACCTGAAACCCGATTAAATAACCTGAACAACACCCCTAAAACAGTATAACATTTGATAAATTTACCAGTGGCATAGGCGGCGTTAGGCGGTTACGGACTCGTAAGCACTTCTTCCACTGGGTCAAATAGATATTGTATATAGTCTTAAGTTAAATGCATTTGTGATGCACTATGTCTCACATAGCCTAAACTTGCAACTTTTAAAACTTAAACCCCAAACATGTGAATTTGAACAAACCAAAGCGATCATTTGTGCAATTAACTCAAATAAAATTAGATAAACATAAGAGAGTTTAGAAAAGCATATTATGTTTCACGTAAACCCATCTAATATGTTTTTTTAAGTGGTGCTTTTAGACCAAACATATTTTGGCTCGTTAGATAACCTGCCCGGCTCGCCTTTTTTACCACTCATACTCAAAAGTGTGTGAAATAAAATTAACTATAGATAAAGTTTTATTTAGACGTTGATCGTTCACCAAAATAAACTACATTTCAGGCACTCTTTTGTCAGGTTCGTTTTAGGCATTTGTTATACGTTTCTAGAAAATTACATGCCTAGCTAAATGTAGTTTATTTCCTTCTTTTACTAAACAGGATGAAATATAAGGTTGCGAATTCACAACGGAATCTAATATAGTGGGTGTTGGGATGCCCTTTTTTACCCAGGCCTATTTTGGACAAAACGCCTTTTGACCTGTTATCCGACCCACCAGTTTAACAAGCTACTCATAATATCATATTTGATTGTTTGGCGAAAACTACTTACGATATTAACATTTAGATTATTTAGGATCAAAATATGCACATAACTATTTGAAATTTGCTAAAACTTATTACCTAGTACCAGGTTTAGACATTCCACCAAAATTTATATCTGCAAATGCATCATCTGGTGCAGATCCTCCTATGCTTATGTAGATATTTTCACCATCAATTTTTTAATGAATATACAATTAAACTTCTTATAGCATGTGTCAGCTCTTTTAACTTAGGATTCTTTAAAAAACAATTCTTTGATTAAGACCCATTTCTCAAATCAAATGTGCTATCACATGAAATACTCCCATTTAAAATCAGTCATGATTATGCATCGTTAATGTAAACTCAAAGCTAGGAATAGTTTCTTACAGTTAAAGCTAAGGAAGTCTTATGAATGTACTGCAGTACTGATCCCTTTAAATATCCTAACTTATATAGATATTAAATGGATAACAATATGGAAGTGGACTCCAGATTTGCAAATGAAACACACAACTGATGCCTTCAAATAATCTCATCATCCATTCAATTAAAAAGAGCAAACATTCATAAAAGTATAAAACATCAATGTTCATTTGGTAAAAAAATGTTCCAATCCAGGTGAATCAAGTAAATCTTCAATTTCAATGTGCCTAATCATCATGTATTCAAATAAAAGCAACCATTCATGCATGATATTTATTCAATTAAATATCATCAAAACTGGAAATTCAAAATTCAATCATTCTACGCACTGACATAACATATGAAATCCAAAGAATTCAAAACTCAAAACACACAAATCAATTTGCAAATAAGATGCAGCAAAATAAAAAACCCAAAGACAAATGGATGAGGTGGCGGTTTCCAGCGAGGACAATCTTAAACTAAGCAACAATTCTCTACCGATAAGAAACTTATGAAAATTCTAAGCTACTCTATTTCTGTTATTAAATTAGATTCGTAAATTATATATCAAAAATCATAAATTTGATCCTTGAATTGATTTTACACATGAATA
This sequence comes from Helianthus tuberosus, assembly GCA_030545235.1. NCBI lineage: Eukaryota > Viridiplantae > Streptophyta > Magnoliopsida > Asterales > Asteraceae > Helianthus > Helianthus tuberosus. Next base: position 29,720 of record JARYGA010047125.1, read on the forward strand.
TAGTACTTGAAATCTGCATAATCGTCGAATCATAGAAGAAGTAAGAACTTACATGATCGTAGATTACAGAATCACCGATCGATGAAACTGAAGAAGGAAATTAGGGCATCTGTCGTTGAGAGATCATCGTGGTGGAATAATGGGTGTTAACTGCTGCTTGTTTTTATTTGGGTTATTATAGTGACTTATAATATAATGGGCTAAATCGTTTGATGGAAAAGGCTTCTATTGTTTAGCATTAGCCCAATATTGAGCACATCAGCCCAACAAACGTGAGGACTAAAACGTGTTTGGTCGGTGGCCTCGCCACCGACTTTGTTCATTAAGTCTATAGGGTAATGTGTCGCGTTTCCGACACCTGTTTTCTTTTTACCTCTGATACGTTTACAATGAGCGACAAATTTTTGTTCCCTTATAGGTACTCCCTTGAATGAGTTAACAAATTAAGAAAATGAATATGAAAAGTATCCAAATATAATGATTATACAAAACTGATCTTAAACCATTATTCTAGGTGTTTATCATACAGATTTCATTCGACAAAATTTAATGATATATATCTCGGTTTTATTTGATTTTATTGTTGTTTGGTCCTCCCGACTACAGTCAGAATCCTGTGGAACCCGTCAAGTAATAGAAGGTTAGATACGTGGAAGCTATTTACTTCAATTCTTTGCTAGTTTTGTGATTTGTCCACATACATGCCCCACCAAAACATGATTTAGGACTCCAAAAATCAACAATTTTAATGCAATTTCTGTAAGATTAATGGTTCTTTAGAATCTTCGACGAAAATCAGGTCGGATGCTTTGACGGAAAGATTAAAAATGGAAATGGGGAATCAACGCCGGGTCAATCACTATTGCAATTACGCTATGTATGTTCAACTTTTATGCTAAACCCGGGCCATGATGCAATAAATATGAATATTTATGTGCCTGACTTGTGTTTGAATAATTTGCACACGTAATAAGAACATTTAAATCGAATTAAGAAATTTAAAACTTTTGTTCTGATGGACTAAAACACATGGAAGTTTAATTGCAAGTGAAATTATGGGGTATATGAAAAGAATACGCTTAATGCTTTAATTTTTATTACGTTATATATAACATAATGAACAAACATGCTAAATGCTAATCATTATCATTCCATATGTTAGGAATCATTAATGATATTAGTTACATGGGCATACTTGAAAAGGGAGAATAAGTATAACAATTTTGAATTTTCTAATATTTAAAAGTTTATAGAATCGATCAAAGATCATTAAATTTTCATTTGTGCCATAATGTAGATGGAGACTTCTCACCCAATTCTAGTTGTCAGTATTTAATTTTTTTCAAACATACTTGGATTCCAAAATTTTGACAAGTTCTATTAAAATTAGACTCACCAATTAGTGATCAAACTTCATTCTTTTTTTTTTTTCTAAAGATAAATGTTATTCCCAAAAATAAGCCCTCCAAAAACAGAAGTGCAACCAACAACAAACCAGGGAACTACATTAAAATAAAGTTACACCACTTCGATCGGACAATCGACTTATATTCACATCTATTTATTAACAAAGATAGCCTAGCAACTTTACGTCTTTAATAATGTCTTCAATCTTGATCTCCTTATTAGAAAATAGTTTTTCGTTATGCAAAAAAAAAAATTGTAATAACTATCAAAATCAGGATTGTATTAATACGATAATTGTTGCTCTACCAAAATCCACACCGTTGAAATCAAGGATTCAGCAGCTATGCTACGAAAAGACATATCATGCTCAGGTTGGTCCCCGCGGCAAGGTGGTGTCGACTTTCCCTTTCTTGATTGATGAATAATAATGCAACCACATGAAACTCTTATAGGGCCTAGGAGCAAATTCTTTGAATGTACTCTCACACTCAAATCAGTATCATGCTAGATTATAAACATGTATTTGCAAGTATGTATAATAATGTATACAGCTATAGAAAGTGCTAAAGAGGAGCACGTATTTTTTGTTGCAACTCTCCTTCCAGATGGAGTCCTTATGCTTAGAATTATGGGCCTCCTTTGACTTGGGCTTACAACTCTCCTTTTATACTGAATCTTTAGGTTTAGGATTATGGGTCACCTTTGACTTGGGCTTACCAAATTGAGCCACCTTGTGTTGGGCCTGTTTTATTGAGTTGGGTTCAATATAAGGGTATCTCATCAATATTCGATAACATCATTTTTTGCATTGTGTGTATATCGTGTGAATTATGCTTTCCACTTATGGCATTTTCATCAACAATAAATTGAACAGTCAAATTCTATGAAGTTCACCAAAACTTTCAGTTAACAATTTTTTATATCACTTCTAATACCATGTTGAATATCTAATTCCTCTGACGGCATAGCACCATAGTTGTTCGACAGTTCAAATCCAACCTCTAATGAAATTTAAGAATCCAAGTATCAAGTCTGTAGAGAAAAGTAACATTTCAGTTGTAACCACTGATGAGTTTAGTATAATAAATAATGCAAACCACTGTTTTGGTACTAAGGCAAACAACTGATGAAGCTTTGTAAAGCACTGCTTGTGATAGGAAAACTCTGATGGTTAACAACTGGTGGTGAACAACTGATGGAGTACAACTACTGTGGTAGTGGGTGATCAGTGGCTAGGAAAACAGTTGATTAAGATCAGTGTTCAAGAGCAGTGTTTAGGGTTCAAGGTCTGATTCTTACTTTCTTGTAAGATCAGGGGGTGTTTGTGGAAATTCTTACAACGGTCTGTTGTAACTGAATTTGAAGCTCTTAGTATAAATAGGGGTTTTGTATTAGTTTGTAAGAAGTTCATTGTTTTTCAATTTCGTTGTAATTTCTTTGTTGTACTTCATTTTTGATTCAATTCAATAATAATCGTTGGTTTTAAGTTTTCTCTGGGTTCAATTTCTGGTTGTTTCTCTAACAAGTGGTATCAGAGCCATTGGTGGCTCGATTCAAAGAAATTGACGTTCAATTCCGCAATCAGAGATCAAAGATGGTGTCGACGAAGTTTGAATTGGAGAAATTCGATGGGAAGAATGATTTCAGTCTATGGCGTGTGAAGATGAGGTCTCTTTTGGTTCATAATGGTGTGGGAGATGCCCTGAAAGGAGAAGATAAACTTCCTGAAGGATTGTCTGATAAAGAAAAGAAGGATATGCTCGAGAAGGCTCATACTGCGATTATATTGAGTCTTGGTGATTGAGTTCTTCGTGAAGTATCAAAGGAGACTTCTGCTGCAGGGATTTGGGCAAAGTTGGAGTCATTGTATATGACTAAATCTTTGGCAAATCGGCTGTACTTGAAGAAGAGGCTGTACACATTTCACATGTCATCAGGGAAGAGTCTTGAAGATCATACAGATGAATTCAACAAGTTGATCTTGGATCTTGAAAACATAGAGGTGGTGTTGGATGATGAAGATCAGGCCATAATATTTCTCACTTCTCTGCCATCATCATATGAACACTTTGTGGATACATTGATGTATGGTAGAGATTCTCTGTCTGTGGAAGATGTCTTGTCTGCCTTGAATTCAAAAGAACTGAAGAAGAGTTCAGGTTCTAAAGAAGAAGGTGGAGATGGTTTGTTTGTGAGAGGAAGGTCAGATCAAAGGAATTACAGCAGTGGCGGCTAAAATTCCAGGTCAAAATCCAAGTCAAGATTCAAGAGGAGATGTTTTGTTTGTAATTCAGAGAAACACTTCAAGAAAGACTGTCCAGAATACATGAAAAGAAAAGGAGAAGGCGGTTATTCAAGAGGGCAAAGTAGTAATTACTCAAAGGGGCAAAGTAGTCATGTAGATTCTGATGATCAATCAGAAGGAGGTTATGACAGTGCTGATGTTCTTGTGGTCACAAGTGATTGTAACCAAGAGAAGTGGGTAATGGATTCAGGGTGTTCATTTCATATGACACCCCTAAGAGAAGCCTTCAAAGAATTGGAAATGGTAGACATGTGGTCTATAAAGCTTGGTGACGATAGACCTTGTCAGATTCTTGGCATTCGTACAGTCACAATGAAGACAGAATCTGGCATTACATTTGATCTCAAAGATGTGAGGTACATCCCTGATCTTAAGAGAAGTTTGTTATCTCTTGGTACTTTAGAGAAGATGGGGTATCATGTTAGTCTTAGAGATGGATAGGCAAGAGTTGTAAAAGGATCTATGGTGGTACTCAGTGGTACTAGAATCAAGAACAACATTTACATGTTGGATTGTAAAGTTGTTGATGGAGTGGCTGCTGTGGCAAGCGAAGAAGGTGATAATGAAGCCCTGAAGTGGCATAAAAGACTTGGTCATATAAGTCAGCAAGGCCTGGTTGAATTGTCAAAACAACAAGTTCTTGGTGGTTTAAAGAACTGTGATATAAGCTTTTGTGAAAGCTGTGTTTTGGGAAAACAGAAAAGAGTGAAGTTCAGCAAAGGAAAACATATTTCTAAGGGAGTCTTAGATTATGTTCACTCTGATCTGTGGGGTCCTGCAAGAACAGAAACCTTAGGTGGTGGTAGATACTTCTTGTCCATCATAGATGATTACTCAAGAAGAGTGTGGGTTTATGTGCTTAAACACAAGAGTGATACTTTTAAGAAGTTTCAAGAATGGAAAGTATTGGTGGAGAATCAAACTGAGAGGAAAGTGAAGAAACTCAGAACAGATAATGGGCTGGAGTTTTGTAATCATGAGTTTGATCAATTTTGCAAAGAAAATGGTATAGCCAGACACTTAACCATTCCTGGTACTCCACAACAGAATGGTTTGGCTGAAAGGATGAATAGAACTTTGTTGGAGATAGTGAGGTGCATGTTAGCTACCTCAGGAATGCCAAAGAAGTTTTAGGGTGAAGCTGTATCCACTGCAGCTTATTTGATAAATAGATGTCCTTCATCAGGAATTCAGATGAAGACACCTATGGAAATGTGGTCTGGTGATAAACCTGAGTATGAAGATTTGAAAGTTTTTGGGTCTTTGGTGTATTCTCATGTCAGTGATGACAAGTTGGATCCAAGATCTCAAAAATGTGTAATACTGGGATATACTGAAGGTGTAAAAGGATACAGACTTTGGAGGTTGCAAAATCCAAAGGTGATTGTGAGTAGAAATGTTCAGTGCAGGGAGAATATGTTGTACAAAGATATCATGGACAAAAGTGTGTCCAAGAAAGATGAACTTCAGTTTGAGGTGGAACCAGTGTTAAACAGACCAAAGGTGAATGATGAGAGGTCTGGTACAACTCAGGGTGAATCAAGTCAAAGTGGTCCTGGTTCAAGTCAGGATGGACAAAGTCAAAGTGCACCAAAGTTGGAGGATTACATTTTGGTGAGTGACAGGTCAAAAAGGAGAGTTGTGAAACCACTGAAGTACAGAGATCAAGAAGATATTTCTGCAGTTGCCTTTGTAGCAGCAGAGAATGAAAGCATCTATGAACCACTAACTTTTGAAGAAGCTGTTAATTCAGAAGATGGTCAAAAGTGGTGTCATGCAATGGATGAGGAGATGGATTCCCTGTAAAAGAATGGTACATGGGAGTTAGTAAACAAGCCTAAAGGTCGTAAGTTGGTGTCTTGTAAGTGGATCTACAAGATTAAAGAAGGTGTTAAACCAGGAGAAGATCCGAGATATAAAGCAAGATTGGTAGCAAAAGGATTTACTCAAAAGGCAGGTATTGATTACAATGAGATCTTTTCTCCTGTAGTCAAACATGTCTCAATGAGGGTTATCCTGTCCTTAGTTGCATCATTAGATCTGGAATTGGAACAAATGGATGTGAAAACTGCATTTTTGCATGGTAATTTGGAGGAACAGATATATATGGCACAACCAAAGGGGTATGAGGTCAAAGGCCAAGAAGATAAGGCGTGTTTACTGAAGAGGTCCTTGTATGGACTTAAACAGTCTCCTAGGCAGTGGTACAAAAGGTTTGATGAATACATAGTGGGCAGTGGTTTCAGCAGGAGTCCTTATGACAGTTGTGTGTATCACGGGGAGTATGACAGGGGTAAATTTGTCTATTTACTCTTATATGTTGATGATATGTTGATAGCCTGTGAGAGCAAAATCCAAATAGAAGAAACCAAACAGCTGCTGATGAAAGAGTTTGAAATAAAGAATTTGGGAGAAGCCAGGAAGATACTTGGAATGGAAATTCATAGGAACAGGGCAGAAAAGGTGTTAACACTGACTCAATCTTCTTATATTGAGAAAGTGTTGAAGAATTATGGAATGGGAGAGTGTAAGCCTGTTACAACTCCTCTTGCAGCTCATTTCAATCTGTCAAGGAAAGATTGTCCTCAAACTAATGAGGATAAAGTATATATGAGCAAAGTTCCATATGCTAACACTGTTGGAAGTCTGATGTATATCATGGTCTGCACAAGACCTGATATTGCATATGCTGTTAGTGTGGTGAGCAGGTATATGGCTAATCCTGGTAAAAATCATTGGGTAGCAGTAAAATGGATTCTCAGGTATTTGGCTGGCACAAAGAAACTTGGTTTAAAGTTTGGAGACCATGCCGAGAAGAAGGGGAACATGATCTGTGGTTATGTTGATGCTGATTATGCTAAAGACAAAAATAATGGCAGATCAATAACAGGTTATGTGTTCTCAGTTATGGGAAATGTTGTGAGCTGGAAGTCTCAGTTGCAGCATGTGGTGGCACTATCCACAACTGAGGCAGAATTCATTGCTTTAACTGAATGGGTAAAAGAGTCCTTATGGTTAAAGGGTTTAGTAGCTGATCTGGGGATCAGATTGGATGGTGTGGAGGTCAATTGTGATAATGAAGGGGTTGTTCAGTTGTCAAAGAACAGTGTTTTTCATGAAAGAACCAAACACATCAATGTGAAGTTGTTTTGGATCAGAGATGTGATAACTTCTAAGGAAGTTGGGGTCAAGTGGGTTGGAACAGATGTTAACCCAGATGATGTGATGACCAAGGCTTTGCCAGGTGCAAAGTTTACATTTTGTTTTAACTCATTATGTTTAGGTTAAACTGAATTGTTACTTAGGTGGAGATTGTAGAGAAAAGTAACATTTCAGTGGTTACGTTGTCAACGTAACCACTGATGAGTTTAGTATAATAAATAAAGCAAACCACTGTTTTGGTACTAAGGAAAATAACTGATGAAGCTTTGTAAAGCACTGCTTGTGATAGGAAAACTCAGATGGTTAACAACTGATGGAGTACAACTACTGTTGTAGTGGGTGATCAGTGGGTAGGAAAACAGTTGATTAAGATCAGTGTTCAAGAGCAGTGTTTAGGGTTTAAGGTCTGATTATTACTTTCTTATAAGATCAGGGGGTGTTTGTGGAAATTCTTACAACGGTCTGTTGTAACTGAATTTGAAGCTCTTAGTATAAATAGGGGGTTTGTATTAGTTTGTAAGAAGTTCATTGTTTTTCAATTTAATTGTAATTTCTTTCTTGTACTTCATTTTCGATTCAATTCAATAATAATCGTTGGTTTTGAGTTTTCTCTGGGTTCAATTTCTGGTTGTTTCTCTAACAAAGTCAAAAGCAAAATCTGCACTTTACAGTTTGGAATAGGCTTGTCTAATCATGTAAGTGACACTAACGTGTTGAAGTATTTAGATAGCCTAGTACTCTCAGAATCTTAATCGGATAATTTAAAAAGTCACAAGAATGAGTTTGGAATATTATGTTGTGAAAAACATGTACCGGGAAACGGCCAAAGACTTTGTTTTACAGTTGGGAATGAGCACAACTTGTTGAAACGATACAATATTTAGCGAAAGAATATGTTAGTCGGTTGTTATTCAGTTACAACTAAGAGTAACTTCAGCCAACAGGATCTCCTTCCGCACTAATTCACTAACTAGCGATGAATGGCATGTCATCAATAAATCCATCATTGTTATCTGCCCAAGTTGTGGTT
>JARYGA010047126.1:0-18978 GCA_030545235.1 Helianthus tuberosus
TTTTATTTTTTGAGAAAAATATATATCTTAAAAATAAGTTACAAATTTAATATAGTTAGTTATTAAAGATGAAACTACCAATTAATGATGTATGTAAGTTTACCAATATACCCTTATAGTTACATTAAGTACAAATATTAAATGAAGTCTAATGAAGCATTACTATTGGTTGAAATTTCTTCTTTTTTCTTCTTACAAAGAATTTCTTCTCATTTGAACTCTCCACTATTATTATATTATATTATTATTATCTATAGAACAATTACCGACTTGGATGAATAGTATTTTATTTATTTTTTCTTGCTTTTTGACTTTTTTTTCATTCTCTTTTCCTTTTTTTATTTTTAAAGTTTTACCTTATAGCTTTTAGCAACGACACTTGCAATCCCGTAACATTTTTAAGACTTTAAATGAGTTTTACGAATTTGTTTTTATGTGTGTGCCGATATAAATTCAAATTGGTGTACCTTTTGACATAAATTTTATTTTTTTCTTGAAAATGAGTTGGGTCAAAGATAATACGTTTTCGTGATTATTTTTGTGTATATTTTTAGTTGGTCTACGTTCTGACATAAATTTTGTTCGGAAACGAGTCAGTTCAAATATAATATGTTTTCTTTAGACGATATAAATCCGAGTCATTTAACGTTTCGATGCCGCCACAACGCGCTGCACCATTTATTTAACTTAAAAAACACTAATTTTCCTAAATTCGAGTCATGTATGTTTCAGTTGGTCTACGTTTTGACGTAAATTACAATTAGTAAGTTGTGTAAATAGTGCTTTCATCCTATTGGCTTTTTTGTTTTAAGTTTTTTTTGTCTAGACTTTATTATTTTATATATTTACTTTTCTTTATGTTCAATGTTTTAGTTTTAGGTTTCTTTTCCATTAAAGTTATATTTAAGATAACGTTTACGTTTACGTTTCCATTTACAATTCATTTGAAATCAGTCCGTCCCGCTTTCCAATTTAAATTTATTTGGTTTTCGATCAATGTAAAACATGTGTCAATGTTCTTTTTTGAGCATATTTCTATCGGTTTCTATACTTAACCAAAAAAATCTCGATCGAAATCCCGCAGCGTAGCGCGGGTGATCTTACTAGTATCTAACATTTGTGAAATCGCATGAGCAGTAGTAGCACCTGCGTGGCAGGTGGCTGTTTCTTTTTTTTTCTTTCTTTTTTTTTTTGTCATTTTCCGCTTTATTTATATATTATAGGTATTATTGTGCGAAACTATTAAGAAAAACTTTTGCAATTCAGTTGGTTGTATGAACATTCAAATATAGTGAGTGTCTCGGGTTCGAAGTCCTTCACGGGAAAAAAATTTATTACATGTTGCCAAATAAAAATTTGAGTAAATTGTTTCATTTATTATTTTTTTTGTCTTTGTCTATTATTCTTAATAATAGTTTCCGTGATTTATTACTTCTTTTTTTCACTTTTGTGTTGTTTTCTCTGCTTCTAAACTTGTAATTTTTATAACCAAATCTTTTAAAACAAATACCTTTTAAAGATACCTTCTTCTTCCTACAGTGTAACGCAGATTAGGGATGAGCATTTGGTACCGGGTACCGAATCGGTACCTGTTCTCATTTTCCCCGTTTTATGGTACCGGTACCGTACCGGGTAAAACACCGGTAAGTACCGAACCGGTGTATTCGGTACCGGTACCACTTTTCCCCGTTTTTCGGCACCGGTACTTTCGGTACCGAACGGGTACCATGCCCATCCCTAGCGCAAATTGAACCTTACTAGACGTAATGTATTTTTTTGTGTGGATATTGTTTTTGTCATGGCACGGCCTTTTTTTGTTTTTTCTTTTGGTTGTTGTACCGAGTTTCGGTACCGTATTAATCTCGTTACAAAACGAAACGAATCGATAACGTTCAAATTCCCCGCCGCGTAGCGCGGGGAATTTCACTAGTTGAATAAATTAGGCAAGGAGTCAAAATGAAAAGTTAAGGATATAAAGTCAAGGTGGTGCGTTAGGTGTGATTGTGTGAATCCCTTTATTAATGGGGAATCCAGAAGAGCATTAAAGTAATCTTCAAGAACATGCAAACAAGTAGAGGAACATGCAAAGAAATTTATATAACAATAATATATAATGTAAAAATGGTATAACAAAATATTAAAAAGTGGTAGAAAGACTATTTTTTAATATAATTTTTTAACCAAAGTTGTAATTTCTTAGAAAGTTTTTAAAAATAACTAAATTTATTTACTTTTTTCTAAAGTTGTTATTATAAACTTATAAATTAGCAACTTCTATATGCATATATATGTTGTCCTTTTAGCTTTGGGAGTGTTTAAAAAAAAATTGGAATTTTCCTTTTTTAACCCTAAAGTATCAATCTTTGACAATTTTAGTTTAAGGTTTTAATCTTTGGTAATTTAACCCCCTTGATTAATTTGATTTTTCACTTTTACTTCAAAAGTTTCCATCTTATACAATTTAACCCCTTTGATTAATTTGAACTCTCACTTCTAATTCAAAAATTTCCATCTTTTACGATTTAACCACTTTAATTTTTTTACTTTTAACCTAAAGCTTTTCAACTTTTGCAACTTTGACCCCATATACTTTTCATCTATCGCAAGTTTTGTGTTTAACGTTTCGTTCTAGATTTTCCGAGTTAACATGCCACAACGTGCGTGTGGAGTTCAACATTTTTTCATCTACTTTATCCTGTTTGACAGGCCCGTCACAACGCGTCTATTTTTCTCCGTTTGATAGGTCTGTTGCAATGCGTGGGTCATAGATCGGCTTAGTTATTATTTTCTATGTTTTACACACAGGCTCGCGGTCATGTAAGAAACATATGTCTTTCATCTAAAATGATATATAACTAACGCATCCCCGCCGCATTGCGGCGGGTGGTAATTCTAGTATATAAAAAGAATCAGAGTGAAATCATTTTTAATATTATTGATTTTTTTTAACTTGGTTTTTTATATAAGATGGTGTTGTGTACTGTGTACGTTTACATTACTGATTTTTTGCATTACTTTTTCTTATAAAACTCCTATCATTTATACATAAAACTAACATTTTATATTTTTATGTATAAACTCTATCAAACATATAACCCGTATATATTCAGTAATACGTATTTTAAACCGTAGGAAAAAAAGTAGTGATCCTCAATATGAACGTATACACAGATATTTTGCATGATTACATTTAGAAAGCGTGTTACGCTAACGACCTCAACCAACCCAGAAGTCCAAGGAGCCCCGCGTCTAATACTGGTGACCTCTTTTCAAGTCCTGCATACAGAATACGGGCTTAGCAACTTTTAGTCACGATTTAAAGCATACCTACCGACCCATTTACTTATAAATGAGTTGATTCAGGTAATGATTTTCTCTAACGGGTCAAATGGGTATAATAATAAACTAGCAAATAAACAAAAACAGGTCAGAAGTCCGCCCTATAAGTGTGTTTAATAAAGCATACAACCTCTTATATCGTGTGATTAGTTAAAAAAAAGGAGGTTGTTATTTATAGAGTAAATTGCCAAAATCGTCCCTGGGGTTTGGGCATGTTTGTCATTTTCATCCAAAACAACTTTTTTGTACAATATAGTCCTTTACTTTTGGGATTTTTTGCCATTTTCATCCAAACATCTAATTTGCTTTATTTTTTCTATCAAACATTTGGATGAAAATGGCAAAAAAATCCCAAATCTCAGGGACGATTTTGGCAAAAAAAGTCAGACGTTTGGATGAAAATGACAAAAAATCCCAAAAATTAAGGACTATAGGGTAAAAAAAAAAGTTGTTTTGGATGAAAATGGCAAACATGCCCAAACCTCAGGGACGATTTTGGCAATTTACTCTTATTTATATGATGTTATAACTTATAATCATAGGTGATATACAAACTATGCATAAATAGTACAAAACTTTTGGACATGTGTTTCGGGTCAAACCCACCAGCACAAATAATTACCAATTTTGACCCGTTAACCAACTACGCATGATAAGTCAATAACAAAGTATCCTTTCGGCTACAAAATCCACAAATTTGCGGGTCACAAGTACAAACGCCTTACAAGAATTGCTTATTGTTTAGGCTCGGGTAACCAAAATTGTATTGAATTCAAGTAATACGAAGAAAATCTGTAACTTAGTTTTAGATTTATTTAGTTTGAAACCTACTAGTAAACGAGTTTTTTTGTTAATAAACTAGCAATAAATATAAAAATAATAAAACGAATTCGAATTACACTTACCAACATCTGCAGCTACTCGATGTGCACACATTACACCGGAGAAAGCAACGGCTATAACACCTTGTCCTGGAAAGCAACTATCACCCACACAATATAGACCATTTATAGCCTGCGCAATTCAATACAAAAACATCAGGTCAAAAACAAAGACTCGTGGACCAGAAAAGTCATCATCATCATCATCAACATACTCGGTAAATCCCACCCATAGTTACCTAATTCGCGGTTCGCTCCGGTACGGGTACGCGGTTCGGGTACGCGATTCGCTAGAGGTGACGTTTTCGGTACGGAGGGGGGTAGGTTCATTTCGGTACGAACCGGTACGGTGTACCATAGAGTCCGGTTCGGTGTACACAAATTAAAACATAAATTATCAAATTCCAAATTCAAATTACCAAACATAAACATTGAAGGTTGAAGATAAAAATTGAAACTGAATAGGAGTAGAAACTGATGTAATTTGGTTAAATGTTATATATATATATATATAATCTTAATTTATAATTTTTGTGTATAAATTTATTAGTTTAAGGACCAAATGTAAACTAGTAAGGATTGAGAGGGTTAAATGTTCAAATACACAAACTACTTTCATACTTCTTATGTAAAAAACTATAAGTTTTAGGGTTTAAATGTAAACTAGTAAAAATAGAGGGGTTAAATGTTGTAATAATTAAACTTATTTAAACCCTAAAAACCTAAAACATATGCAGCCGCTGTTTCTTCTTCCCCTTCTTACTAGTTTCTGGCTGAAAACAAAATTGGCGTCTGAATTCAGCCATGGATCGATGTACCCAATCGATTTGGAACGTCCACTTTGTCTATTTGGTTCGCTGAACCAGATCAATTTGGATTGCCGTACCTCCGCAATTAGGAACACCGTACCGACGCAACTCGGTTCGCCGGACCATGGCGTTCCGGTACGCTTACGATTTCCGATTGGGTACACCACGATCCAATACGTGGATCGTGGCTACCCCAGCGATTTAGGTAACTATGATCCCACCAATAGCAAAGCAAAGGTAGGGTCTGAGGAGGGTAAGATGTAGACAGCCTTACCTCTACCCCGTAGGAATAGAGAGGCTGCTTCCGGTGGGACCCCTGGCTCGATAGTAGTTTTGCATCAAGCCTTGGACATAAGGCACATAACACTCAGCAATCGGGACAAAGACCGATTAGTGCATGTGCCCTTTTGTCTTTCAGCTATCAACGCCACCACATGATGCATGATTAACCGTCCTCAGCTTTTAACGTTATTTTCACGAAATTAGTAAAATAACATTAAAATTAGTGCACTTTCACTTTTGCCCCCGGAAAAGTCAAAACTGTATATCCGATCAACGTATGTAGGAGGTAATGTGCATTTGATAAAAGCACAACTTATATATCTAAACACTAAAACCTGATCTAAGATAAATTTGTCCAAAACGCAAATCCAAACACCTGTTTAACTTACAGTGGTATTAAAAGGCATTCCCAACAACCCCTTAGGTACGCTACGTGGCATTGGCCCGTATGTACCGCTATCACGGGCGAGATACCGTCTGTGTGTCTTTGGGGTGCCCACCTGTTAAATATTTGAGAATTGTTAGTCATTTTAGTCATTTAACTTTTCCATTTTGTAAGTCAATAAAAATGGTCAATTTTGACGGAGCTTATCCCATGTACATGAGGTAAAGCACAAGTTACAACTATTTGAAACGATCACGAGTTTCTCAAATTCATATGAAAATCACAGAAAAAAATATCAATAACTTTGTGAATGTTTATCTATTGCATTCAAGTGGAAATGAGTACCTCTTTAAATTCGATGGAGGCTTTGAGGCCCGGAAATAGTTTATTTTCCAGTCTGCTAATTATTTTGTCGGCAACAAGCTCCTTCTTTATCTCATAATCTTTTGTCGAAAGCCCCTATTTTTTCCCAAAACAACATAAAATATAAATTATATGCCGAGTGATTATGTGAAATTTAAAATGTGTGTATTCATTCTTAAAAGATTCTAAGCTAAATTAGTATTTTCTACTGTGATACATAAGATTCATCTCATTTTGTTATTACCAAAGAATATTTTAGTTTTTCACATAAGGTATTGATTTTGATTCCCATGGGCTTTCGTATCAACAGCCGTTACTCATAAGGGTATATTAGACAACTTACCTAATAAATAAGTAACTGGTTACACCACGTGTCACAATTTTGTGAGCCCAAGATTCTTTTCCTGCTACTCTTACTTCACCCCTACGTATTTTATTTCTTAACTGAAAAGTTAATGTAAAAAAGTAACCATATTTTATCTCAAAACATCGTTTTATAATTCCTAAATCTTCATTACTAAGTAGTAACTATTTAATATTTTCTACACGGGTTTTGAAGGGGTATGGTCCCAAATATCGCGTCAGCATGACCGCGAATGACCGTTACCCTCATTAAGAACCTCCAACAACAATTGAACTCTCCAGTGTCCGCATGAACACATGCGGAACACTGCGGTCCAATCTGTCCATTGATGAGAAGACTTACCTTAGGGACGGAAACTAATGTTACGCATAGAGATGCGGCCTCGCACCGCATCCTATGAACATTTTCGTCACGACAAGGGATCTGGACAACAGTAACAGTCACTCGACAGGCGATGCGGCACAACACCGCATCCCACGCAAATCATGGATGGAACAACCAATGCGGGAACAATATCAATGACCGCAAGCAGCGATGCGGCTCGGCACCGCATCCTGCCTACAAGGCAAGTGGGTCTGACACCACAGTGCAAGTGGCACTGGGAACAGTCGCCTACCTACCCACGTACGAACAACAGTCTGACACCACAGCAGGACGTGGCATCACCACAGCATCCGACAGGTCTGACACACCTGCAAATAGCTATGCGATGTCAGACTAGCTACTCAACTACCCTCCTTCACTCCTCGGCTATAAATACTCACCCCAAACCAGGTTTGAGGTATCACTTCTCAACTCTCTCAATACTACTACTATCATACTTTGCTTCCCAAGCAAATTACTGATTCTCACGCCGGAGAGTGGTAACAAGGAGCACCCCCCACCCCATCCTCCTTGTTACGAGTCACGGTTTGTTTCCTTTTGCAGGAAACCCACCACCAGACGATCCAGCCAGCGATCCTCGGAAAGAAGGGATTAACCCTCTTGACGAGATCAGTGAGTTAACCCCACCCGGTTAACCATTGTTTCATCATTGGCGCCCACCGCTACTCTTAGCACTTTTTTTCTAATCATCCTTTTCTTTCCAGAGATGTCTGATCGTCAAAACAACACTACCGGGGATAACCTAAACCCCGCAAACCAGGGGCCTGCGGCAACCATTCCCCCAGCCCCAAATGCCCAACACATTGGCACGTCAACGCAAGGGGGCGCATCCCTTACGTTTGGACACGATCTGTCACAATACGCTGCCGTCATACCTCCAGGCATGAGCCCTCATACCTGGTATGACCAACAAGCAGCCCTTCTGGCCGCAACGTACAACAGAGCTTGCGCCGACGAGCAAGGAGGTGTCGGACCTACCCCGATACCGCGTACACCTGCCGGTCGTATTTTACGATACGACGACAGGGCCCCCACACATCCAGCCTCCAGAAGCAGGCAAGAAGACCGCGGCTCCTCCTATTGTGATGTCCGCACAATCAATGAGGACGATTCCTCATACGGGTCCCGCCGCAGGGACCCCGTACATAGCCGTTTAGCCTCTCAAGATGAAAGAAGGCGGCAGTCTACAACACGCCGCAACACGAACATTCATAGTCGGTTGGGACCACAGTCCCACCATGAAAGGTATGGCCATACTGATCCAGATGACAGTACATACCGCGGGGAGTCCCATTCCACCAACAGTAGACCGGGCGGACGCAACTATGTTCCTCCCACTCAACCCCGCAACACATACCTCCGCGCTGCAAAACGCAACCAGGGCAAACCTTATAGGCCGAAATCTGCGGCCGAAAACTCGAAGTTTGTCCCGGAGATCGCCAACGCCGATGTCACCACCACAAAATTCCCATTAAACATTGGGAAATACAACGGCTCGACCGACCCAGATGATCACAACAACATCTTCGTCGGTGCCGGGTGCAACGGTAAGTGGGACGAACCTACCTGGTGCCATTTTTTCCCACAGACCCTAACAGGTCTGGCCAGGGCATGGTTCGATTCTCTACCACCAGGGTCACTGACCTCATTCGAGGACTTACAAGAAAAGTTCCTCGCACACTTTAGCCAGCAACGACGCCATGAACGTGATTCAATGGACGTCATGAACATCTGGCGCAGAGACAACGAATCGCTTGACGCATTCGTTGTCCGTTACAATAAAGAGATCCTAGAGATAGGCGACGTTAACAACCAGATGGCACGTAACCATTTCATTGTTGCAGTCAAAGACAAACAAATGGTTATGAATATTTCTGGCGGCAACGGCTTGCCTAAGAAGTGGGAAGATGTCATGGCTAAGGTCAAAACTTATGCCCAAACTCAGCGGTCTCTCAGACCGCACATGTCAAAAGCGCAACCCCTAACGGAAGGCCAGTCTTCCCACCAAGAGCCCAAACGCAGCAATAAGCGCAGCAGGGACACATGGAATCACGGCAGCGATCCCAAGCCGTATGTCCCTCGGAACAACCAGCCCGACGCAAGGGCTACAATCAACGCCCAACGTGAAAACCGGGTGTCGAAGAAAGAGTCTCGGGACCGCAGCTGGACCGAGATCAACCAGTCGTCACGCGACGTTCTCCTCACGGATTCACAATTCCTGAGACCGGCCCAACCAATGAAGTCCAAAAAGAATCAAGATCCCGCACTCTACTGCGAGTATCACAAGGACTCGGGCCACACCACGAACAACTGCATCAGTCTCCGACTGGAGATTGAGCGAGCCCTAAAGGAGGGGAAACTGCAACACCTGTTAACAGGCGCACAAAAACCTACAAAGCGCATCACTCCCCACAACGAAGGCACCTCCACGGGTAAAAAGGCCATGTACGTGGCCTCTACCCACATGATCAATGGAGGGAAAGGAAGACCGCGTAAGGCGATGAGAAGACCGGACAGTAACTGGAAGGACGAGCAAGTCGTCTTTCCAAAAGTCCGAGGCGGACCGCGCGATAAGCGCGCCGTGGTAATCACTGGGCACCTGGCTCACTACTGCACCGAGCGATTGTTCATCGACCCGGGCAGTACGTCTGATATTATATACGAGCAGTGCTTCAACCAGTTCGATCAAAAGACAAAGATCGACTGCAGCCAGCGGACTACCCGTTGGCTGGATTTTCAGGGGAAACCGTGTTCCCCCTGGGACAAATTACCTTCCCTGTGCGCCTCACCAACGGCAGGCACACAAGGACGGAGGAGGTGAACTTCATGGTTTTACCTCACACCTCGAAGTATGACGTAATTCTCGGGAGGGAGTCCCAAGGCGACTTCAACATGATAACATCCGTCCCCCACTCTGCCATCGGTTTTCCAACCGAAACGGGGGTCGCGATAATATACGCCCAACGAGAAGTTATGTCTACGGACGAACTGCGTCCGACAAAGGTAGCAAGGTCTACCCCCAACACTCAACCAGAAAAATGGGTTCTTAATGCAAGACACCCAGAACAAACAGTCACGTTGGGCCATGCCTTGACACCTACCATCAGAGCGCGCCTGAAGCAACTCCTCTTCAGGAACCAAGATATTTTCGCGTGAACACCCGCAGATATGACAGGGGTACCACGCGAAATTGCGCAACACTTCTTGAATACCATGCCAGGTATCAAGCCCGTGATCCAAGGCCAACGCCACCTTGGATCAGCGAAAAACGCGGCGATGGAAAAGCAGGTACAAGAACTGCTCTCCGCAGGCATCCTGCGGGAAGTAAAATACCAGACTTGGCTGTCCAACCCAGTCATCGTAGAAAAACCAAGCGGGGGATGGCGCATGTGTGTCGATTACAAAGACCTCAATAAAGCCTGCCCCAAAGATTGTTACGCACTTCCAGAGATCGACGAAAAAGTCGATAACCTCGCACCATTTCGATGGAAGTGCTTCCTCGATTGTTACAAAGGCTATCACCAAGTACAGATGGCAATCGACGATGAGGACAAAACGGCATTCCGCACTCCTACCGGGAATTACTGCTACACCAAAATGCCGTTCGGGTTGCGCAACGCGGGCTCAACCTATCAAAAGTTGATGAACGACACCTTTCGCGGTCAAATCAGCAAAAGTGTCGAAATCTATATGGACGACCTGGTCGTCATGAGCATGGAGGAAAACACCATGCTCGAAGATATCGAAAAAACATTCCAAACTCTGCGAAGCGTTAACATGAAGCTCAACCCAGGGAAATGCTCGTTTGGAATGGAAGAAGGCAAATTCCTTGGATTCATCGTAACCAAAGATGGATTCAAGGTCAACCCGGAAAAGGTTCAGGCGATCGAGCGCATGCCATCGCCTTCTACGATGAAGGAAATGCAACGACTAGCCGGCAGGCTAGCCGCACTCAATAGATTCTTAGCCAACCATGCAGCTAAGTCTTACCCTTTCATCAAGACCCTGCGGAGCTGTCTAAAAAAGGAACAATTCCAATGGACCGCAGAAGCCGAAAAAGCTTTCCGGGAAATGAAAGAGTGTTTGATCCAACTCCCAACTTTAACCGCACCACAAAAAGATGAGCCACTTATCTTATACCTGTCTGCCGCGGACAACGCGGTAGGCGCGGTACTTATAGTGGAACGGGAAGGAATCCAAACACTCATCTACTACATCAGCAAAATGCTCAACGACCCAGAGACAAGGTACTCCATCATGGAAAAATTGGTACTGGCATTAGTGCACGCATCGAGACGTTTACGACGTTACTTTGCAAACCACGTCATCACAGTGTTAACCAACTATAGGATCGGCCCGATCCTATCAAAACCCGACATCTCTGGGAGGTTAGCAAAATGGGCAATCGAGCTGGGCGCGCTTTCACTGAACTATAAGCCGCGCCCCGCAATCAAAGGACAGGTCTTGGCTGATTTCGTTGCTGAAATACCAGCAAACCGCATCAAAGAATGCGAAGAAGAACAAAACCCTGTATCACAACCATGCTCCACAGAAACCTGGGCACTATTTACAGATGGTGCATCCAACGAAGATGGTTCTGGCGCAGGTTTGCGACTTGTCAGCCCCGATGGCCAAGAGCTAACATACGCAATACGCCTCGATTTCGAAAGCACGAATAACGAAGCGGAGTATGAGGCTCTACTGGCAGGGTTGCGTTTAGCAATTAAACTCGACGTCAAACATTTGGAAGCACACGTCGATTCACTATTAGTTGCAGGACAGATACGCGGTGACTATGCCGCAAAGGGGGATACCATGATCCTCTATCTCGAACAAGCCCTGCAACTGAAGTCAAAGTTTACCTCCTTCAATATTCGCCACATCAACAGGAGTGAAAATAAACCCGCGGACGCACTATCAAAACTTGCGTCCACCAGCTTCCAACACCTGGCAAAAGAGGTACGCATCGAAGTCCTGCAAAATCCTTCGGTACCCCTGCGCCAAGTCAATGTCATTCAATACGGTACAACATCTTGGATGACACCGCTCATGGCATACTTACAATCAGGGGTTACTCCCGAAAGCAAAGCGGAGGCACGCAAGTTGCAATACAAAGCGTGTCATTACCAAATGGTTGACGGTATCTTATACCGTAAATCATACCTGGGGCCACTCCTACGATGCGTCAACCCTCAAGATGCCACATACCTTATCAAAGAAATCCACGAGGGGATATGTGGCACACGCAGGACCACGCATGGTGGTGGCCAAAATCATGAACGCCGGGTACTATTGGCCGGGCATGCACCTGGATGCAGTCAAAGTCTTACGCAAGTGCTTCAATTGTCAGCGACATGCTCCCAAGACCTTGCGTCCCAAGAACAACTTGATCCCTGTTACTACCGCATGGCCATTCCAAAAATGGGCAATCGATGTGGTAGGACCATTCCCAGACGCACCAGGAGCGGTTAAATTTATCATAGTAGCTGTCGATTACTTTACAAAATGGGTAGAAGCAAAGCCACTTGCATCAACCACCGCTATGATAACAAGGAAATTCGTGTGGGAACATATCATCTGCCGTTTCGGTCTACCAATGTGCATCGTCACCGACAACGGTACCAACTTCGCTGCCGACGACTTTCAAAAATGGCTAAAAGAGCTAAACATTGAACACATATTCTCCTCAGTGGCGCATCCGCAAGGGAACGGCCAAGTCGAGAGTATCAATAAAAGCTTAGTCGAAGGCATCAAAGCACGGTTGGGGACAGCCAGACACGGCTGGGTTGATGAACTCCCAAGTATTTTGTGGGCTCACAGGACAAGCCCAAAAACAAGCAACGGCGAGACCCCCTTCAGCCTGGTCTACGGTACTGAAGCGTTATCCCCGCGGAAGTAGGCCTCCCCTCACCTAGAATGTTGGCCATCAACAAGATGGACAACAATGAGGAACGCAAGGTTGACTTAGACCTCTTGGAAGAAAGGCGCGAAAACGCTGCCATCAACGAGGCCAAGTACAAAACCAAGTTGGAAAAATACTACAATGCACGCGTTCGCATTTGTACTTTCAACCCTGGAGACTACGTCCTTCGTGACAACGAAGCATCCAATGCAGAACGCCCAGGGAAACTTGCCCCCAAGTGGGAAGGACCGTACCTCATCCAAGAGGTCCTGGGCAAAGGCGCGTATAAACTACAAACATTAGAAGGCGAAACTATCGCACGCACATGGAACGCACAGCAACTTCGACGCTGTTATATGTAAGCCATGTTTTCTGCATGTAATCTATCGGGCCGCAGGCCATTTGCAAATAAATAAATAGACGATTCAATGCAATATTGTTTATTTATTTCTATTACAAATGTCTGTTTCCACTCTGAGGTATACACAAAAACAGATTAGCAAAATCTTCATTCGTGATACCCACACAGAATGGTAACCACACGCAACTATTGTAATAGGCCAGCAATGGCAACACTGTTTGTCTAACAAGAGACAAATATTCATACTTGCATATAACCTAGACATGCAAAAGGCAATTACAAATTTAGTATTACTCACAGTAACACTAAACGCGTACAAATTCAAACATGCAAGTAGTAAAAACACTTGTAAAAATTGAAACAATTCTTTATATCCAAAAAATTCCTACACCTGCGCGGTGCACAAGGAATTTACATTAAGTTTTGTAACATTTACATAAGGAAACAAAAGAGGCACGCAGGCCAATCTAATCTTCCTTTGTACCACTGGGGCCCGCACCATCCGTGCCCTCAACATCTGGCTTTTCCTCATCCTCTTCGTCTTCACCAGCATATAAGACCCGCAAGCGGTCCACATAATCCTCCGCTTCTAGACACTTTTCAAGTTCTTCAAGACCTGTGAGGGTTGTATCATCAAACTCCTGAATCGCAGCAGTAAGAAGCGCTTCAGTATCCACATCCTTGAAACCGGATCGCTCATCAGTATATCCACCCTCGGATACAAGATTCATGTGAGCAATACAGCGATTGTAGCCAGCTTTAAAACCAGCATCCCGAGCGCGATCCCTGATCTCGTTAACACCCGCCTGGGTCTCGGGTGCGTCAAGGATGGCAGTAACAATCTGCGGAACATGAATGCAATGGTTATCAAAGGCAAACCTACAACAAAAATAACAAGGCCACGGATACTTACATGCCCGATCCCGCGAAAACGCATCCATTCATGATCAGCCTTGAGCAACTCAACTGAAGATGCGTAGCTATCCCTAGCCTCTTCAGCCTCTCTTGCCCGCACTTCGGCTTCAGCAGCACGGGCAGAGACTTCCTCAATAGTGACCCCCCGGGTCCGCACTTCAGCCTTTTAGCAAAGAGTCATAAGTATACAAAAAAGATAATACTTATGAAACGCAATTTCAAAAACTTATACCTGAAGGTCCAAGATAGTTTTGCTTAACCTGGTACGGTCAACGTTGGCCCCTTCAAGAGCTTTTGCAGCACGAGCTTCCGCCTCCTTGGCCTCTTCCAGATCCTTGGCAAGACGAACCTCTGCTTCTTTGGCCCCTTGGGCAGCCGCAACGGCCTCAGCTTTCTCTTTAGCCAACGCAGAAATTGCTGCCTTGGCATTGATAAGCTCCTGACGAACATTAAAGAGAGTTTCATTCTGTTTACCCCAAAATTCTTTCCAAGTCTTGCGCTCATCAGATAGCGTCTTGCGCTCATCAGAAAGGGTTTCTTTAAAACGCTTACGCTCATCAGACAGCAGTTTTGCAAGAGTACGAACCTATTTAAGCTCCGCAGTTGCAGCCCACTCTTCAGTCTGCTTATGCTTCTCAAACGCAGCTCTATCCCTCTCAAGCTGCTCTGCACCCTCACGTGCAGCCTTCACCAACTCCTCTGCCTCAGCCCGTAAACGCGCATTCTCCTCCTCCTTGCGCCCCGACACCTTGCACTTTTCCATAATGGCATTCGCCATTATGGAGCTCCCCACAAGCATGGAGGAAAGTTGGTTCATCTGGACCTCCGTCGGTAAAGAACGGGCCCGGTTTACCTCAAAAGGAGTGCCCAAACCACTCAGAATCTCCCTACACGCAGAGGGATCAGCAGAAATGTCATCCCCTTGCATCACAGACCACGGAGGGCGGTGGTAAGACATGGCCCGGTCTTCTGTGTAGGAGCGATAATAATACTCCAATTCAGGCTCTTCAGGCTGAATTGGAGTCTCTACAAAACCCGCACCACCAGCGGAACCGGAAGCCTTCTCGGCAGCAGGAGACTTTGGCTTCCCAGTGTAACCAAACTTCAAATCCATTTCAACAGTATCCTCAGGAGTGATAACATTATCACTCGAATCAACCGTGTCATGGATTTGAGCCGCGGGACCCTTTCCAGTGTCCACCCCCCGCACAGAGGCCTCAGGAGTAACAACCTTATGAACCCCTGCACCCGCAGCAGTGTCGTGCGGAGGAGGGGGAGGAGGAGCATCAAAGTCGAAGAACCCTTCATCTTGCGGTTCTGAAATCAACACAGAAATACTTTAAAATACAGGTATAAACACAATACTTGCTAAAATCATGCATCACATACCAGAAACAACCGCAGGTTTCTTTGGTACAACAAAAGGCTTGCGCCTGGTCTGAATCTTCGGTTTTTTTCTCCCACCAGCATCACCAGCTTCCTCCGTTTTCCTATTCTTCTCATCATCAGGTTTCGAACCCGCAGTGGTTCCACCGGTGGCCGCACCAACACCTGGAACACCCAAGCCCTCTACGGTGTCAGATACTACCACGTAATCGGTATATCTGCGGAAATGAGAACGAGAGATACCTGCTGCTTGCTTCACACTGCGACCCCGCCCAGGTTTATCCACAGGCTTTTTCTCCGCATGTTTTTTGGGGGCACCCTTGGACTCAAATTTACCAAGGTCCCCAAGTGTACCTGCGTATAGGATATCAGCAACAAACCTTGGAAAGCAATAAAGGTTATGAATAATACCTTTGCCCTGCGGCAGGGGTGCGGTCATCACCTCGCGTGAAGCAACGCGGAATAAAGGGACAATCGTCAAGTTAAACCCTTTACCTTCCGCAGTCGGAATAAGATCAACCTTGCCAGTGAAGGTTGGATCAAATATCTTCCACACTTCCACAATTTCTGATAATACATGTCCAAATTAATGACAAACACGGGAATAAAGAAACCGCAAAAGAATGGTAACACTTACCACCAGTTTTCTCCCGCACCACAGGCGTGAAATTCCTCTTAGGCCGGGTCAACATCATCCGCAACACCCACAACTCATTGTTGGTCAGCTGCCTATGCTCAATGGGTTTCAGCTTTGAGAACCACTCCGCAGTCTCCGCGGTAGGCATAGCAATATCCTCCGCAGGGATAGGCTCATTGACGTTCCGCATATTCATATCCACAACAACTGCGGCAGCCTTAACGTAGAAAAACTTACACTTCCACTTCGTAATACCCTTCGGAGGGGTCATCAATTTGCGGCTTCCATACCGTTCTCTAAAAGAAAAGAAACCGGTGTTCACCGTCAACTGGTAAAACCCCCGGAAGTTTTCAACGGTAACCGGCAGACCAAGAGCACGAAACGTTGACTCAAAATGTCTAATACGGATCATCCCAAAAGGACTCATCTGGGAGATATGGATTTTGTAAAATTCCAAGACCTGAGCAACAAAAACTGTTAATGGTAGACGAAGGTTACCATCAGTAAAACACTCGGCCCACATGGTGATGTAGCCGGCCGGAGCACAGGCACCAGTATCACCAATTTGGGGATAAGTAGCCCCATATTCGTGAGGCATGTCAATCTTGACCATCAGTTGGTCGAAAGAAGCTTTCGGCCACTTCAATGGTGGTAGGCCACCACCAGGAACGCTGCCACCATCTTCTTCTTCTCCGGCCACCGGAGAAGATGTTTCAGGGTTTTCACCCTCCACATTATGTGGGTTAGATGGATCAGCCATCAGAAATATGTAGAACAAAAGTTTTGAGTTAAACAAAAAAACTCAGAAGATCACCGGAATAAAAGACAGATAGATCGGAGAAGATGAAGTGAATGCTCTCTCTCTCACCAGAAATTTTTCGAAAAATTTGAACAGTAAGGAGAAACCAAACGGTTTCCCCTTTATATACTCATCGCAATAAATGCGATACAGTAACCGCCTCAACACGTTCAAAATAGGCGAGTTACAAGACGACACGTGTTCGGCGACCTTTTCGCTGACGGTTATCACACGCGCGTGGCAGCTCACGCGCCTGACATAGAAGACTTTTTCACACCCTGCTACAGTGCAGTTATGACCTCGGTCAGTGCAAACGTCTTTTCAAATCGGCACATGTCAGAATCCTACCAACTTCAACAACCCACACGTGCAATCGTGACATAAGCAACAGAAAGCGACAACCTTATCCAAACACAAGCGGCATGCGGTTTCTCTGGTTTACCGCACCATAACCCATACCGCATGTCGTTTTTTACATACCCCTCAAAAAAGGCAAAAATATATATCCTTATATTATATAAAGGGGTATAAGTCATAACCGCACATACCCACGAGCACACGTGGAATATGCGGAGATGACACACACCAACCCGCACAGGTGTGTCAGATACTCAGAACCAGCATGGTTCTTTGGACTGCGAAAACCGCTTCACAGGATGCAGTAAACCGCACTCCATGAAAGTTTCTTCAAGCTTCAAAACCCTCATTTCCGGTTCACAACCACAGAGGGAACGCAAATAGCTTCTCCTTAAGGAAAAGGACAAGTATGCTGAGCAACCGCACATCAGCAACCCTGTCCCCTGAACCTTCAAGAGCCACATCCAGGCTACAAGACTTCTAGAAGCGAGTTCTTTGCTGCAAACCGCAATCATTCTTGCGTAGTTACTGCAAACCGCAACTATGCGAACGGTAGCTACGGAAGAGCCACAACTAAGCCACCACGCGGAAGAGCAAAGCTACTTCAAGAAAAACTGCTTTCCAACTAAGCGTAAAGGGAAGTGGCTACAAAATGAATGCGGAAGAGTTTCAACCAACTTCCCAAATATCTATGACGATCTCTTCCGGCAACACTACTTACAGGGAAACTACTTTCCACCAAAGCGTGAAGGAAAGTGGCTCCAGAACAGCGGTAACAAGTCTGCCTATGACTAGTTACCCACCTATGGACCGCATAGAATAAACAATGGTGGGCACAACCTTGCCTATGACCATGTTTATCTGCCCATAGGCCAGATTCAAATTGTTCGACCAAACACGGCCAACAATGACGCAACTACCACACGACCCTCAAAGAAACATGGCAAACGAGGTTCGGCAACGAGATAACCGCAAAGAACGTGCGGTTACTAGAGAGCTACACCTCTGAGGACGTGCGGTTACTTGAGAGATAAACCGCAGCAGACGCGCGGTTACTAGAAAGCTTAACTGGAGAACACGAACACCCCACAAAACAGGGATCATCGTTACATGTCCAGTTGCTGAACATAGAGCCTGAGCAAAGTACTTACAACTTTGCACCAGCTAACGCAGAGGTTCCAACTAGACTGAAGAAGACACCTTCAGTCACGATCTCAAAGGTTGGTTCGAACCCTGCTAATACCTTCAGTCACCGTCTCAAAGGTTGGTCCGAAACACCAACAGGTGGCTGATGACATCAGAAAAAGGTAGACCAAGAGTCAAGACCTTGGTTGAGAATTCCGCATCAGACGGAACTTGCTCACCACGCACCCTTCTCAAAGGAAGAAACAATCCACTAGAAAGGGCCTACTACTTAAAGAAGGTGCCACCTGCATGGCACAATCTTAAACTTCTAGACAACATAGTCCAGTATCCCTCCCACATGCGACTCGCATACGGAAGGAACACTAGACTGGGGGGACTTGAAGGGGTATGGTCCCAAATATCGCGTCAGCATGACCGCGAATGACCGTTACCCTCATTAAGAACCTCCAACAACAATTGAACTCTCCAGTGTCCGCATGAACACATGCGGAACACTGCGGTCCAATCTGTCCATTGATGAGAAGACTTACCTTAGGGACGGAAACTAATGTTACGCATAGAGATGCGGCCTCGCACCGCATCCTATGAACATTTTCGTCACGACAAGGGATCTGGACAACAGTAACAGTCACTCGACAGGCGATGCGGCACAACACCGCATCCCACGC